>JAHRHZ010000048.1:11698255-11773267 GCA_024137785.1 Ginglymostoma cirratum | reverse complement strand
TCCTTCAAGGTGGTAGAGGACATTGGTTTGGAAGATTCTTTCGAAACACCCTTTTATGAGTTAATGCAGTGCATCCTGCAGCTGGTAAACACTTCTGCCACAGTGCATCAGTGGTGGAAGTGTTAGTTAAGCAGACTGTTATTTCCTGAGTGTTGCTGATGCTGCAATTATTATTAATATGGACATCTGAAGTGTAATGCACTTGTCATTAAGAAATGCAAAGCAAGCATTTACAGTTATAAGCTGCATTTAATGCTCTCAGGATATCCTAAACGTTCACCACAAATGACATACTTTTAATGAGTACTCACTGTTGACATGTAGAAAATGAGGCAGCCAAGTTACACATCAAGCCCCGAAACTGGCAACGCATTCATGACCATTTGAGTGATGTTGGTGGAGAAATAAATATTGGACGGTAGAGCAGGCAGAGCTTCCTTTGTGATAGTACCATGAGATCAACGTACATCAACACAAAATATGAAGTACTAGTTATTCAGTTTGAAGTCTGTATCACATTCAGACATGGGATACTGTAACCAATTTACTTTGCCTCACATGCAAAAGATATTTTCCCTTTGGAAAACGTGCAGAAAAGAGTGAGCAGGATTATACCATAAGGATAAGAGCTATTCAGTATTGAAAAATGAGGCTTGAAAGAAGTTTAAATGAGGCTCTTAAAAGAATAAAGGGATGGATATAGTCTTGTGAAATTTAGTTGAAAAAGATAGGGAGGTAAAGACTGGAGGTCATGATTGCTAGCCAGATATGACGACAAAGAAATCCTTTCATATTCCATGTTTCCCTTATGAGACTGATGTCCAATTTTGCCTTTTCTTCAGAAGTACTCATTGCTCACTTTTGTGCATCTCTTTAAATTATGCAATTTCTTCCAGATGTTCTCTTGCATTGTCTTAATGAAATGAGTAATTGTTGGTGGTATCACCAATATTTCATCATATCTGGGAGCTCCTTTACATATGACGGGCTGTTCTTGCCCGTCAAAAATGAGCCAAAATTCTCCGCCAACACTGTTGCCAGCACTTGCAGAGCTGCCTTCCTGAAAGTAGCTCCAGGCTGCTGGTTGCTGAACCATTTCTACCATCATTCCATGTTCTAGATTCTGGGACTTTTCAAAATTTATAGGGATCGAGCGGTTCATTAGCTGCTTCAGAAGCATGAAAAGATCATTATTGCATTTGCTTCATGATTAGTTGTTACTTTGTCATTACTGCTTAAGAATTTGCTTTCAAGCTGTGGTAATTTCATTAGCAGGATCTGTTAAGTACAAAACACATGCATCAAGCTTTTTTCATGAATTGGGAAATGTCAAGCCCTGGATTTTTCTCATGCTTTAGACGGCATAAACTGCTAAATATGCATTGTAAGCAAAAAAGTTATGACTGACAAATGGCCATTTCTTAGCATAACAGTTCAACCACATTACCTATAATCTAGAAATGAATTATTTCATACAATCTTTAACAGTACAGAGAAGCAAGAGAATAATTTAATGGAGAAATGATTGACAGTCATTAAAGAAGACCTAAGGAATGTATTATCATTACTTCAAAACTGCTGCTTCACAATAGAAATATGTGAACTCATGCACATCCCTGAGTTAAACCCTGATTAGGATGTGAACGTAAATGCCTTTGGCTTTGATTAGCTTCTTTAAATCTCTGTCCACTTCCTTCCACAAATTGCATTACCTGGCCCCATCCCTGTACAATAATCAGTTTATTTAAATCCAGTCAGTTTTTAAATAAACGTTCATGTAGATTCCTAACAGGGAGACTGATACAACGCTGAGATACAAAGGTAACAGGGACCAATACATAACCCAGACTTGACTGCTTAACTGCGTGCTATACATGTATAAATTGTATATTCTGTCATATTATTTACGACAATGATGATTTGACATATCCTTAGGTTGTGAAAGATGTTTTGTAAATGCAAGTGTCCCTTCCAAACTTACTTTCTCTCCTCCTCATTTCCCTTTCTCCTTTCCTTTCTCCTTCCTCCCTTTCTTCAATCTTTTGCCTTCATTTCTGCCTTCACTTTCTGTCCTTCTTCCATCCCTCCTCCTTCTTCAGCCTTCCTCCCTTCCCAACTTATACCAGCACGTTCAAAGTACAGGATAATCTGAACAAGAGATACAGAGAGCAAATGGATATAAGTGAACAATAGGATTGATTGTGCCTATGCTTTGCCTGTTGGTTCCATTAGTGTCAGGTTTATGTAATATTTGTCTTCATCACAGTTCCTTCTTGCTGAATCCTGGTGTTCTGCCACCTGATACATAAATACACACAAAAAAAACCAACCAAATCCACAAATTACCTATGAATAATGTTTTTTTTTTCTCAGTCAACTGTATCTGCTGTGTACATCAGAAAGACATTTCATATCCCGTTGTATCCTCCATGCTTAATCAACTTCAGCCCGTTTTCATGTGTTACCGATTGGAATACACCTGAAATTGACTCACTGACAAGTTGAATTTCTAAATGTGGTGCTGAAATTAATGAAAGGCACCACTTATGCCCTGTATTGAATTGGTCCCTGGAGTAATATCACAGGCAATCAAAAGGCGGGAGAACAGCATCTCTGCCCAAATGAAGAGAAATCTATGTGATCAGCTTTGAATTGTCCCATTCATAATGGTGGCAGAAAACAATTATCAAACATGTAAAGTTGGCCATGACATTCTTTTCATTTAAGTGACAACCATAATTAGGTTAGGTAAAGTCTTTTAATGTTAGTAAGAAGCCTTGATTGAAAATTTGAATATATTTGAAATTTGGAGTGATTTAGTCATTAGTGCAGAAACTCTGTATTAGAATGTGAAGTCTGCATTACGAAGCTGCTGTGTGAACAGGGAAGATACTTATCTGGATTGTCAAGCATTTAGATGATTACCAGATTGCAGAGCTTCAAACGTATCCATCCTGCCAATGGGATCAGTCAGTTACATTACAGGTTTCTGCTTAGTTCCTGTAGAGGTATCCAAATTATACTGAACAGAAATTAAGGCACAATTATGTACCTAAAACTTGACTTTCAAAAAGGTGTCTCTTATTGATATTGCATCCATTTAAAGCCTGTTTTCACCCTTTGGCCAAAATAACCTCCCTTATCTAGTAGTTTCCATGGTGCCAGACTTTGCACTGTCTTTGACGGGGAGTTTTTTTCCCAGATGTATTTTCTAGATTGGGTGATGTTAAGTGAGGAAGGTGGAGGGGGGAGGGTAAAAGATATACTTGTCAAATATTATGACTCTCATAGCTAGTATTTCATACACGATTATTAATGCTTTACTGCTGGCATAGGCCTATTTTGGTTTTTGGATCAGAATTCTATAATATTGAGTTAGTGAGTAGGACAGTCTCTTTAAAAAACAGAGAATCCAGAGTTGTATTTCTGAACTGATGAAGTTCTAACCTGTGATATGTGCACTTCAGATCTGACCGGGTGGTCTGGATTTGTATTGTGGATAGGATATTGCTGCCTCTTCTATATCTTTGTGTATTATTTTCTTATCACAAAAACATGTATTAAATGAACATGCAAAAACACATTGGTATATCGTTCAATCCTGATTACAAGGACAACAAAGCTAGAAACTAACAGTGGTGATTCAGAATATGATTCATTTCTGAGGAAGAGTCATGATGGACTTGTTACTTCAACTCTGTCTCTTGCTGCAGCTAGCAGACCTGCTGAGATTCCCAGCACTTTCGGTTTTATTTCAGAGTTCAAGTATCTGCAATATCTTGCAGTATCTTGTTTTTACATTGTGGGGATTTGGAAATGGGGGCAATTTGGGGACATTTTGTTATTTCTGATTACAATGCCTATGAAGCACAGACATGGAAATGCAATTCAACTTTTCACATCCTACTTAGTGCAATCTTATAATATGCAATACTTCAGCGAGCTAGATGTATCACGTGTAACAGGACACAGCACTAAGCCATCAAATGATTTTGTTATGGATGAGGTAACAATTAGCCTTTGTCTGCTTACTGGTAGCAGGTTCCTTATCAAAACTATGTGTTGCTGAGCTAAATGTAACTGCAAATAATGTCTCAGTCTACAGCATAATACTTGAGTCTAAACATTCTACATGCCAATATTAGATTTCTGGAGGAGAAAATGATTTCAACTCTCCACATAAGCTAAATGTTGGAATTTAAAACAGTAAAATGTGTATGTTGTGTTTAGTAGTAATTGAATTTAAATTTTATTTGTCATTTAACTTAAAACTATACATACTTAATTGTATATGAAACAGGAAAATAATCACTGTGATTATACATGGAGGGTTAATGTACAGTGTCCCACAGGGACAGTTCTGTGTATTGTAGGATGTAAGACTACATTCAGTTGTTTATAGTCTTGGCATCCTACATTTATGTTACATCCCATGCAGCTGTAGTACTTTATCGTCTCTTCTGCTTCCCTCCTTTCTGATTGCCTAGATGACAACTATTGTAATCTAGCTAACAGGAACTGCCTCTCCAGGGAATCCGCCCATTTCCACTTACTTGGAGGCTATCTCAGTCTTCCCAGCTGGTCATAAAGGAAGGATAAAAGGCCCTTCAGTCAAAATGAGTTCTTCTGTAAATCTTCAACGGCACGGTGACCTAGGATAGCCACTAGGATATGTTTCAGCTGAAGGAGGAGTTACTGGTGCCAAAACCTAAGGACTTCTTCAGATCCAAATGGATAATAAAGATTACATAAATGTATTTAAACAAAAAATTCATTTACAGAATGAGGTACATCAATGTCTAGGCCAGCATTTATTGCCCAGAGAGCAGTTAAGAGTCAATGGCATTGCTGTAGGTCTGGAGTCACATGCAGTCCGGACCGGGTAAGGATGGCAGTTTTCTTCCCTAAAGGACTTTAGTGAGCCAGGTGGGTTTTTCCCTGATAATCAAATTTATCAGACTCTTAATTCAAGATTTTTATTGAATGCATATTCCACCATCTGCCTTGGTGGTATTCAATCCTGGGTCCCAGAACATTAGCTGGGTCTCTGGATTAACAGTCCAGTGATAATACCTCTAGGCCATCTCCGTAATTTGGGCGGTTCACAGTATCTGACATGCAAAACTTCCAGCTACAAGTATGTGAGGTTCCAAATTGTAAGTTAGACTTCAAGTGGAAATCCATCATGAAAAAGAGAAAAGTGGAAAGGTTCCTCCAGATGTCACCAAATCTGTTATATATAGAACCAAGATTCAAGACACAAGACCTTTCAAAGAAATTGGGCAGACAATAAATGACAGGCAACTGAAGAATGAGAAGCTGTTCTGGCCGCTGATAAAAATACCTGTATAGTATCAAGCCTGTGTCTTTCTTTCCTCAGTTTGAATTAGCTTTATTGCTACATGTACTCACATGAATACAGTGAAAAATTTGCAAGTTCCCACTTATGGTGCATCTTAGGTACAATCGTAATACCTAGTACCTTTACCAGCTATTTAGCACCCGTTATTTGGAAACGTTCCGCATGCTATCAGCTACAGATATACTTTTGTTTCATTGAAGCTGATTTCATCCTGTTATGACCTCTCAATGAATTATGATTTTCAAGATTTCTGTTGACAAATTTAACATGTCTAATACTTCAGCAGTCGACTGGATTTTCAAATCCTGATTTGCGAACTTAACACTGTCCTGTACTGTGCCAGCTTCAATGTCATATGATTTCCAAATGCAAAGTGGCTAGTTCTCCCAATGCTGAATTCAGTGCTGAATTTGTGGTGCCAGGAACAGCCTAGCGATGGGGCTGAGGACCTTTTGAATGGCAAACAGAAGCTATGGTTGGGCTTTCTGTTCACTGATGTAAAGGAGATGTGGGGACCTTGAGGATCAGTGCTGGCATAATTAGACATCCATGGGTACAGACAATGTTCTTGGCTTTCTCCCCTGGCTCTCTAGGCAGGAGGTTTGTGTCTGAAAAAATATACATGCATAGAGACCCAAAGAGGGCCTGTATGTAGGTGGCAATGGAGATAAGCAGCCATAAAGACAAAGATCCAGTGTAGAAAATGCTACAACAGCCCAATACAGTCTAGATGATGAATCGCAAGCAACACCCAGGTGATTGACCTCTAACACCTCTATTCCTATGAGCTCAGCGGACCAAGTGTCCATCACTCACCTCAGTTCTGTCAGATAACTTAATCATTCAGAGCAACAACAGTCAATATCCTTAACCTGTGAGTCACAGTGCAATAGTGGGTGTCAATGAGCAGTGTTATACTCCATGTCGGCATGAATAGTTGATGGAGGGCAGCCTCTTCTGCTGGCCAGTGCTGTGCCAGATTTCCACGCTCTTACACCGGTGGTGGGATGGCACGGGAAATCATGAGAGTTGAATTTGACTGTACCTGGGCACTGGTAACTTGGAATGCTGCTGAGAGCAGAATTCTTTAATACCTGTGCCTTCAGGTAAAGAGGATGGAGGAAACTCACACCCAGTGCACTCTATGTCTCTTTGACAACTGTCATCTGTTGGGTTGAAGGTAGAGGCACCTGAATGTGACCCAGTACACCAACTTCAACATAGATTCCCTTCATCACCAGCATACAGTGGTAGCAATGTGGAGTGCCTACTGCAGTAACTCACTAAGGTTCCTCTGGCAGTAAGCTCCAAACCCCCACAACCTCTACCAAGAAAGACAAGGACATTTGATATATGGTAAAATCACCACCTGAAAGCTCACTTCCAATCCACACACTATCCTGACTTGGAACTATATTGTCGTTCCTTCACTGTCGCTGATTCAAAAACCTGGAACTCCTTGACCAATAGCTCAGTGAGTGCTCCCACATCCCAAGGATTTTACCAGTTGAAGAAGATCAGTCACCACCATCTGCTTCAGGGCAATTAGGAATGGACAATAAATGCTGACCCAGCCAGGGATGCCCACATCACAAGTGAAAATGCAATGTCCTATGTAGCCTAAAATCTCATCACTGCCTTGTTGTGTTTCCCACAGGGCTACTACAGAATGGTGAGCAATAGGTTGCATCTCAGTTACTGCTGGTCTATGCTGGTGGGGGATAGAAATCTCTGGGTTAGCTCTACCACATCATTCCACCATGCCTTCAGCTCAAACACATTCATCTCAGTCAGTGTGCCAAACTCATCTAGAAGGGAGAGCACTGGGTGAGCTTGGAAGTGGAAAAGGAAAGGGCGCAGTTTGCCAGTGATTTAATAATTATTATTTAGGTCTTTGTTCAAGGTCTTGTGATAATCTTCATGGATGTCAAAAGGGCATGGAGTTAAGGGGTGCAGTGAGCAGATGGGAGGTTACTAGGTCTACTGTGGTGCGATGGTCTGTGCAATGGGAAAAAATTAGCTGTGGAGATCTTAGTGTTTTGAATAACAACAGATCCCTCAGACTTGGAACAAGTGATTAACTTCTAAGTATCTGGGAAACAATGGTCTCAGAGTAAGTACAGAAATGGAAATTAAACAATGGGTTTGCTCTGGTTAGAGTAATTAAAAATGTACATTGCAGCATTGCATAATTGAAAAGTACCACTGAAACTGAAAAGAAATGCTTGCAATTCAGTATGAATTCAGCCTCGTTATATACACCAAAGTAAGAAGAGAGGAACAATGTCTGGATACAATTGAGATGGACCAATGGCGTGAGAAGGGTGAAGACTTTGAGTCCATTGTGGAAAGTAGCCAAGATGCAATTGAAATAGTAATTTATTGTGAAGAGAGAGAGGAAATGTGGTGAATGAATGTTGGAGATGGGACAGCAAAGCAGAGGGAGGAGAGAAAGATCTAAGACCAGATGGGGAGACATAATGGTGAGATACTCCAACACAGTGGAAATGGAAGAACTGCAGACTGACAGGATGATTTGGAGAAGGATAGTCAACCAGCATTGATGTGGTCTCATGTGAAATGTGAGCAGATCAAAGGTGAAGCTAGAAGAACTGGCTACAAAAACTCAAACTAAAAGAAGCTGGAAGGAAAAAAGGAAGAACACTTGTGATCGTGCGAGCCAGCCAGTCACCATGATGCCTCAGATGCTCTTGGCAATGTTGGGTATTGGATTGGTCTGGACTGGTCCCTTTGTCCTCCTCTTCTTCTTCATCCCCATCTTTCTATGATCAAGGATGTGGCCATTGTTTTCATTCATCTCCAGCCTTTTTTGCACTGTTATGATACTCTGCGTACAGCAAGTGCCTACAATACAAGAAGTGAGGCCTTTCATACTGGAGTATATCACCCAAGATAGTGGAAATGAATCTTCAAGCTATCGTTGGCCTATTCAGTGATGTTTGTATTTGCAGATGTTGGTTTTAAAATCTCTCTGCTGCGGTGTCTGGCTACAGGTCTGACATCAGGAGTTCCCTCTTCAAAGAGACAGCCCAACAGCCATCTAACCCAAAGGTGCTCGCCAGAGCAATTGAAAATCTAACTCAATTCCTTCTTTAATCTTCCATTAGTCTGAGTAGAGTAAGGTTTATTGCTCCAAACATCTAGCTCCCTTATACTCAGAATCATTATGGGTTCTCTTCTACACCGTTCTCTGATGATAGCATGTCCAAATTGTTATAGGGCAATCAGGAATTATGCACAATTACTCCAACTATGATTCTGGCCACATTGTTACTCTGAAATACCGATGTAATTGTATTACATAATTCTGACTATTTTAACAATCATATTTTCGTGTCTTTTAATTATGCCACCACATTTTCCGTACATTAAGAGCGCTAATTCCATAATTGGAATATCTTTTCTGAATCATCTTGGGCTTTTCTATTCATTTCTCTATTTTTCTCACACATCGTTTCATACATTCATGAATTTCTAAATTGCAAACGCCATTTGCCATTTATGTGACTTGCCAACTAATCAGAACCATTTTCTCATTCAGTATAAATTGCTGTTCTCTTTGAAATTTGGCATTCTTGTGTCTGTCCTGATGTGTGAAAGATGAAGAGTTTCAGCAGCATGCCTTTTTTGTCAGCAATATTTAAAATATTTCATTCTTCAAATGGTGTGGATGCTTCACATCACAGCTCATCTTTGCAATCCTGTAAGATGTAGTTCAAAGGAATTTTATCCACAATACTATAGCAAATAAGGAGAGAGTTAATGTTAGCTGGTTAACTGCAGGGCGAAATAACTGTCTCAATGAAGTAGGTGGCTGAGTGTCATAGTAGACAGGAGTAGAAGATCACATGTGGCACTGCTTACTCACAGTATTGTGAATGTGTTTTGAATGCATACACTAGACACATGCTTTTTAAAGAATCCATCAAGTTATATTTTGCTCCCATAATGTGTAGAGGAAAAATATTAAAGGCCCTTTGAAATAAGGTAATCAGACGTGAGATGTACATTATATATAAAATGAGCTTGAAATACAGAAGAGGATTAGAAACAGTAATTTCAACAACAAGTTAGGACTCCAGTTGAAATGTCATGGAGTTAAACAGATTTAGCAGCTATGGAGCCAGAAATGAAGCTTTTGGCCTTTGTTGCACTAATCTGACTTATTAGACATTAGCTCCAGGACGAGAAAAATGTAAACTCTGGGTTTAGTGAGATCATTTACCAGGACAGTGTATGATGTTAATACCCAGATTCTAAATATAGCTTTGCATAGCACATGGAGACACATGTTATTTGTTCCTCAGTATATGCTTTTCAGACAAAAATTGAAGAAAATTTAGCGCCACAGCCTTATGTTGTAACTTTTACACAGCGTAGAGTGATATGCTCATGATTGCCACATTCAAAGTAGCAGCTCTGAGAATGCTTTGCAATTTCTGAGGAGAAAAGTTCAGCAAGTTACACCCAAAGTACATGATGAAAGCAGTGATAACATCTCCCAGCATCTGCTACTTGGAACAGATGCAGGGTGGATATTTCCTCAATACAAAAATTCTTCACAGGGTCATCCCACTAAAAAAGAAAATTCAGCACATTGAAGAATCACTTACATGCTTTGAAAGGGCACATCAAATGGTTACTCTTCTAACCATAGCCCTTAAATCAGCAGGATACAGGGAGAGTCCAAGGCTAAAAGCATACATAGAACATTGACACTCTGGTGCTAGCTACACTTGCTTATGATTATGTCTGTTATCTCTACAGATTAACATGCATAGAAATCCTTGGAGTTTGCCAATGCCTAATGTGGCATTGTACCATAGGAACAATTCGAAGAGCCACCTCAAAATCTGCCCACAGTTCTTTTCTTAATAAACTAGATCCCAAATGTTAAACCAAAGTGATGAAGATAATTGTTTTATTTTCGTATGTAGATATTGTGCTATTTATTTACTGTTAGAAATGCAAATAAGCTTCTGATTGGCAATACTTCAACACATGAAGTATAATGTCTGTTTGGCAAAGTTCATGTACTGATTCTTAAGGCAGATATTATTTTTAGATGGGTGTTAACCCATTTACACTAAACAGGTTAGTGCCTGACAGAAAGTAACAGACAGAAGATTGAGACACGAGTGTATTAAGCATTTCTGTATGTTCTCTGCTAATCAAAGATTGGACCATAGCTCTCTCTTCCCCCTGTTACCGTGGATCCACTTGCTCCAAGACAAGTCTACATGTCAGGATTTATGAAATGTTGCGGCATATCTTACACATTGGGTCCTGATTTCCTCAATGTGTGCATGTGGCTGGTTGCAGTTAATTTTTACAAATCACTCCATTGTGCGTTCAGCTTCAAATGTTTAGTGCCACTTAAAACTCCTTAATCAGTTCAAAATGACTGTATCTTGTTTCTTAAAATGGCTTCATCAAAGTCTGTGTTAACAAACCACACTCTTATACAAATCACAGTAAGTTTGGATGAAACAAAAAATACATAGCTTCATATATGTTTTTGATTGAGAATGATTAAAAGCTTCATCAAATGTGACATACAACAAACATGTTTAAGGCACAAAATGTATAAAAGATGGCAGTGAGGCTACCCTCAAATAATTGGTGTGATGGCTGCTTTAATTATTGCATATATATTTGTGGCAGTCATTATATGTATTTTGTTAGCAAGAGAAATTACTATTGCGTGTTAAGCTTAAAATCCCAATGCGACTATTGTAAGTGGATTGATAAATTGGTCTGAATGATAGTCTTGAGGCTTTTAACCAAACGACAAAGAAAAGAAACCAAGTATGTGGGAAGCACATAACCTGAGGTTCAAAACTGGAATTGAATAGTTGCAATTGGTTTTGGTGTGTCACTGGTAGCACCCATCAGATATGCATCATGTCAAACCTGATAATTGGGGAGGAGAGGAACCCGAATATTGGAAAATGCAGCTATGATGAAAAAACAAAATGATGTGTGAAATATTGAAATGTGATTTTTAAGATGATTAATAGTCTAAGAAATCACCTTGCAGTCTCCCTACAGGTTGGACATTTGACCTCAACCTTTCAAAATGGTGAGTCACAGATTTCAACAAATGGCTTGATGCATGTCATGAGCTGGGGCTTTTTCAAAATTTTTTCCCCTAAACATTGAGAGACATTTAAGTGTGCATTAGGAGGGGTGTAGGGTGGGGAGAGAGGGTGTAGCTGGTGGAGGCTAAGGGAAGTGAACATTGTCTCCTAAAAGCATATTTCTTTGTTTTAACCTCATATCTTAATGTTAGCTGGAATAATTATATGCCTGAGGAATGTGATTTTTTTAAAAAGACAGTTAATTGCAATAAATGTCTAAAATACCACAATATCCATGCCCATGTCCTTATTTTATGAAAGAGAACATATTCATTGCTACATCAGGTAAAACACACTGTTGGAGGTACGAGTCTTATTAATATCACAGCTCGCTAAAATTAGTCTTTCCTTTCCAGTTAAAGGCTACTCAGTTGAAAAAAGTTAATTCTTGAGAAAGCAGAGGTGTAATTGCTGAGTTGTGTCTCTATCATCCACTTCAGGGTAATTACTTGCTGCTTTGTGCTTTTAGTCTTACGGCTTGAAATGAAGCTTCCAGTCACTCTTTCATTTTTCCAAGTACAATCAACATGTCCAAGGGGACACAGCCATCCTGTCTCCCTGGACTATCTCCAAGTTCAATTGGCACTCGGGAAACAGATGGCAACTTACTTTCTGAACCATATACAACCATGAAAGCAGTGAATGGGCAGAAGGATAAATCAAGCAACAGTGTGGTCAAGTCAGCCCATTCAGGGTTTGTGCTCCAATCATTCCGGGGGGTCAGCGGATGTGATACAGTCCAACCTAGGTCATGGTGAGAGTGGCAGTTAACAACACTGGGAGACAACAGTAGGTCACAAGATGAGTTAGGAGTGACTCAATGATCTCTTTGACTCTCACCAGGCTGAATGCCTCTCAAATGAACTATGTAAGACTCTATCACTGTGGAAATTGCTGCAGCCCAATTCGGAGATGTTCTCATTTGGCAGGGAATGGAGTTACACCTTATTGTGGACAACTGAAGGAGCCCCATAACAATCAGAAACCCAGAGCATGGAAAATCAGGTCCAGCTGCCCTCAGTTGTTACACTATCAGATTTTCAACAGGTGTCAAGTAATCAAATTCCAATAAGATCTCTTGATCCAAAGTACCTTTTCACCTGACTGCCATCTCATGATCTATCAGGTATACAGCGTGTAATTGCAGTGAGGGAGGCATAAGCAATGTAGGAAGTTACCCCAATGGCACAAGTCAAACATCACAAGCACTACAAGTTCTCGCATCCTGGCTGGATGGCACTGCCAAACATGGGGAAGGGTGGCAAGAGTTTTTGATCAAGGGAGGGGTAGGGTTGGGGTTCTGCTGACAGCACCGTCATGCCAAGGTCACATTAGAAGGGCTCTTCTTCAGTCTTTCTGAAGGGAAGCCAACAATTGTGCATGGGCAGCTGCACTGGCAAGCTTACAACATCCAGGGCAATACACACTGCCACCATGCACATGTCATGTGACTTGCAAGGGGTGTCCTTTGAAGTCACACAGGAAGCAGTTATCCATAGTTGGTGGTGGAGGTGGGAGGAGGCCAGATGGGAAATAATGGCAATTTGACAGACTTTCCTATGCATGCTGCAGCTAGGTAGTAATGTGAAAGTCTACAAGACTATTGACTATCTGTGAGACATCAATGTCTCCACAGATCTCTTGAAAGCAACATCAAGATCAAATCAATCTCCCCATTCTTCTGGTCACTTTTCTTCTTTTTTGAGGAAACTGCAGGGATCAACTGCTGCAGTAAGAAACAGTAAGAGCAGGAGCACGATCAGCAGGAGCTGGAGTAGAAGCCAGCACTTGCTGCAGATCAACCTGGAGAGGTAGAACAACCTGTGCAAGAGCGTGAACTTGGACAGCAAGGATTGACTGAAGCCAAGTCATCAGGGTTTAATGCCTGTGACCAACTGAAAGTCCTTACAAAGTCCTGGGATGTTCTCCGCTATACTGTCAGCTCCTGGATGATAACCTGCATCTGCAGGGATGAGGAGATAATCCCATTCCAACTGCCTTGTTAGTTACAGTAGCCCTCAGCGTGCTTGTGGATCACTTGAGGGAGATACTGAGGACCTCGACAGAGTCTACTGGGCTGAAATGTAGCTAGAAGCTGATTGACATTCAGTTTGCTAAGACCCACCATTTTGTGATCTTTGGATGCTGGGAGTCAGTTGGCCAGGGCTAGTGGGTTTGCTGTCATCACAGGATTTCCATGGGTGCTAGGTACAATCGATTGTACTTACATAGTCATCAGGGCACCTTGTTAGTGACCGACAGTATCCATCAATAGCAAAGGCTTCCACTCTGTGACCACAGCGACTGGATAATGCAAGTCTGTGCACAGAATCCAGGGAGCAGTGATGAGTCTAATTCTAGAATATTGAAAGGAGCCTGCCTCTTTTAGCTCCCCACCATGCTGACACATACGGAGATGTTTGGTTGGCAGTAATGGCTACCTCCTCAAGCCATGGGTCATGACATCAGTCAGGAACCCACGGAATAATACAGTCGAGAGGAATGATACTGCAAGAGGCTCCAGGTGGGTCATTGTAGAGCAAACCACAGGACTACTGAGGGTTGGATTCAGATGGCAGGACTGCCCAGACAATGCAATGCACTACAGTCCAGACAATATGTCGCACAGCAGTTGTGGGGGATTGGGAGATTTCCTCTGAAGGGGAAGTTCACACTGAAGATGCTGAGATGGTCCAGGAGCACCTCTATAGACACCAAGTCATTTGGACTATGGTCTGATAGGTCAGAGAGGAACATAAAAGTCATGTAATCACACACACACACACACACACACACACACACACACACACACACACACCCACATCCCCCACACCCCACCCCCGGCGGGGGAACTGAACTACATGGACAGGCTTCTGTAATGGACCAGCTGCCTTGGAGGCTGGTGCATTCTCTATTCAACATTCCTCACTGACTGAGAAGAGTTTCAAATTGCACTATTGTTTGGGATAAAAGAAAGATTCTTCCTCCATCTGCTTGCGTTGTGATAACAGGGGGCGGCAGGTTAGTTCAGCAGTTAGCACTTCTGCCTCACAGTGCCAGGGAGCTGGGTTTAATTCCATCCTTGAGTGACAGTCTGTATGAAGTTTGCACATTCACCCCGTGTATGTGTGGGTTTCCTCCGGGTGCTCCAGTTTCCTCCTACAGTCCAAAGGTGTGCAGATTAAGAGGACTGGCCATGGGAAATGCAGGGTTATAGGGATAGGTTAGGGTTTTGGTGGAATGCTCTTTGGAGGATTGCTATGGACTCAATGGGCTGAATGGACCGCTTCCACACTATAGGGATGCTATGATTATGGTGAACTGTGGGTGCCACCTGGCTCCATTCTGTCAATAGGGGCACCTGGAATGTGGTGGAGGTGCCTTACATCTCCTTTGCCCCCTTGCAGTGAGGGCAGGGGTGTATTTCAATATGGCAGCGCAACCCACCACCTCAAAAGGTGCTGGTAGGGGTGAGTGCAACATCTGCCTTTGAATTCATCAAAGGTCTCACTTGCTTTTAAAATGAGTTGAAAGACATAGGATGGTGTAGATGAAGCAGAGACTAGGTGCATTTACAATCATGGAATTACTACTGTGTGGAAGCAGGTCTTTTGGCCCAGTGAGTTCACACTGACCCTCTGAAGAGCATGCCTCCCAAATCTAAGCCTCTACCCTATCCCTGTAATTCCCATGGCTAATCCACCTAGCCTGCACATCCCTGGACACTGCACAATTTACAGACATTCTCCAAGGGTGGAATCAAACCAGTGTCCCTGACGCTATGAGGCAACAGTACTAACCATCTAGCCACCAAGCTTCCACACTTGTTTCAATCTTCTAGAAAATTCTGGAAAAGTGTGAGAGGATTGGAACGAATTGCCAATGTTACATCCTTGTTCAGGAAGGAGGGAGACGAAAACTAGTAACGATAGACCAGTTAGATTAATGACTGTCATGGGAAAATATTTGTATCAGTTCTAAAGGACGTTATCGTAGAGTATTTGAAATATGTAATATAATCAATCAGATTCAGCATGTGTTCACAAAAGAGACATCATTCTTGATAAATTTAAGAGAGTTCTTTGAGAAGGTAACAAGCTGAATAGGTAAAGGGAATCCAATACGTGTAGTGTATTTAGATTTCCAAAAGGCATTTGATAAGGTACCACACATAAGAGTATTTAATATGATTAGAGTCCATGTGGGGGAGTATATTAGCATGGATAGAGGATTAACCAGGTAATAGAAAACAGAGAGTTGGGATAAAGGAGGGGGTTTTCAGGCTGGCATCTTTTAACTATCACAGTGTGATTGCTAGGTATTATTGCTAGGGCCATGATTATTTACAATACGTATTAATGGCATGGAAAATGAAGTGAAAGTATTATCACCAAGTTTGAGAATTACACAAAAGGAGGTGGAAAGTAGTGAGGATGATACAAAGAATCATCCAAGGGATATAAACAGGTTAAATGAGTGAGCAAAAACTTGGAAAATGGAATACAATGTGGGCCGATGTGACTTTACGCACTTTGGAAGAAGTAGTACAAGAGCTGAATATTATTTAACTGGGGAAAGACTGCAGAAAGCTGCAGTATAAAGGAATTTGGCATTCTCATGTACAAATGCAAAAAAGCTACATCCAAATTCAGCAGGTAATAGGGAAGGCAAATGGAATGTTGGACTTGATTTCAAAGATAATGAACTATGAAAATAGGGAGGTCTTGCTAAACTGATGCAGGACACCATTCAGACCACACCTTGAATACTGTGAACAGTCTTCATCATCTAATATACAAGGCTATTTATATATATAAGTGAAGATATATTGGCATTGGATGCAGTCCCCAGAGAAGGTTCACTTGGTTGATTTTGGGTTTGGAAGGATTTTCTTATGAAAAAGGTTTGAGTAGGTTGGGCACATACCTGCTGAAGTTCAAAAGAATGAGAGGAGACCTTATTGAAACCTATAAAATTCTTAGGGCACCTAACAGAGTAGATGCAGAAAGGTTCTTTCCCCTTGCGGGAGAGCCTAAGACCAGAGGACATAACCTCAGAGTAAGGGATCACACATTTAAGACAAAGCTGAAGAGGAACTTCTTTTGATTTGTATTTTTTTCTTGGCTTACCTGCTTTAGATCTCTGGCCTTCAGCCTGCCTCAGATACAACCATTAACTCTGGTGGTGCCTCTGAAACTCCAAAGCTACCAGCCCTTGTCTAATGTCATCCTTAATATAATAACAGCCACTTAATTGTCTGCTGACTGTAAAACTGACATGGAGGACCTGCTGCATGTCTGTACATGACAGCAAGATGCACTTCCAGCTACTTGGACTATCCATCTTATTAGCAAAATTCAGCCGAATGGATGTGACCTTTTGAGTTGGGTATATTCTGGTAGTTGGTCAGTTGACTGAGTTGGCCAGCGTGTGGTTCTGAGAAACACCAACAGAGCAGCATTGGTTACTGCAGTGGCTGACTTACACTTGGAACCTGTCTCCTCGTCCTGCCCCTGACAGAAGAAAGTCATGGTAAACCACAAACATCACCATGAAAACAGCTGAGGAAGAAGCATCAGCAGACAACAAACCAAGGACCTGTCTTCAGGCAAGCTCATCACTCATTGCTAACTCTGATCAAAGTGGAAAGATGGCCAGTAGCATCTGACCTCTATTAATCCATTGTAAAATATAAGTACAGATATTATGAAGTGCTTTGCTATTTAACCTCTTTCCAACAATCAAAACCGCCTGGAAGCATGCATTTTAGCTTTATTTTATGATAAGAGTTGCAAATTAATGCGTAAAAATCATATTCAAGCTTTTGTTTATAAGAATTAATGTGACCTCTATTGAACTGAAGTAGCTTAGGTTGAAGTTGTCTCTCACGAAGAACACATGGCTGATAACTAAAACACCCGGCGTACCCAACCAGTATTTTCATAGGCCATTTAAATTTCCTTTGGAAAGCCAAAATATTCATTGTAATTGATCAAGACAAATGAAGGGCAAGGTCTGTGTGTATGTCTGGATAGTGTCAATGACCAAACCACAAGGCCTTGAAATTAGGTTGTGTAAATTCTAGGTCCAAATCCTAAATGTGTTCATGTGATACAGCTTGGCCTTTACCTTAATGGGGATATGAACCATTTGGATTTTGTTCAGCGGACAGTGGAATTTTAGTAGACCGCACTAATCATTCGTATGCTAATCCCCGTACAGCATAATTTCAATGTCAAAGATTAACGTTCTGACTGATGCTCTGTGGATTTGTATATATCTGTGCGTGATGATTTATTATTAAGTTTAAATAGTAGCTCTGTGTTTGATCTGAGCTTGGTTCATTACTTAGCTCAGAAACCATTGCAATAATGTTTAATTAAAAAATTCATTTGTATGGACAACAATTCTGATGTAGGACATCAATGTTTTCGGTTCAGATACTCTGTACGGTCTGGATTGCTTTAGTCAGACATTTCACACTTATCTGTGGTGGGTTCTTTCCCAAAAAAAAACAGCTTTTTTTGTGTGTCCATCGTAAAAAGAAAAAGATATTACAAATAGCTCAGCACAGCCAAGCAAGGAAGATAATTAACTTACACATATGCGTAATCGAGACACAGTGCTAAGCCATCATTCTTTCTGATTTTCGGGAATGCAGCAGGACACATTGCCCTATCCACAACCATGAAGAATAATATACCTGTGCAACTTAAGGCTAATCTTTGCTGTTTTATTTTTCACGACAGTGAAGATTTAAGTCACATTTTAGTCTTGGAAAATAAATCATTGGCTGCTGGTGCTTTTAGACCATGAGATATTGTCTCATATTTAGAGTAATCCTGAGTTCATGTCTTATCAACAGAAATAGGATGTGGAGAGGTAAAATATTGCTCAGTTTTGACAGTTTATAAAGCACAGATGTAAACTGAATGGTGAAAGGAAGTGCAATCGTCTGATAGGCTGACTAAACTGGTAGAGGTGCCTATCTGCAGCATTTGATGAATTCTATTAAACTGTATTTTGTAACGATAAGGTAAAGTCACCATAGTCTTACCAGGCCACAGGGCTGCTCTCTCATTCAAGAGAAACAACTGGTATAGTTGAACCTGAGGGATTCTATGCCTCAGTCAAGGGGCAAGGTTGAGAAGGGCAGTCCTTCATGGTAACCTCAGCTGGTATGGGAATTGTACCCATGCCGTCGGCATCACTCTGCATTGTAAACCAGCCATCCAGCCATCTGAATTAACAGCCTCTCATGTACTTTGGGAGATAGGATATTGAAAAGAAAAATGAATGAAGATCATGCATTTTGCATGAGAATATCAGGTAGAATCTTCCCAGCTTCAGAAGGCCACTGTGAGACAATTGGGAAAATTGTGTGTGATGACCAGCAAAGACTTTGTTCACTTCAAGGTCAAAAAGTCCTAATTTCCAATGAAGTATTGAATGGTGAGACAAGATTCTGGTTAGTGAGCAGTGAGAGACCTATGTGCATCTGTTAGTATGCATTAACATCTCACTACTACCTCATCATTAATATATAGTATCCCATTCTTCCACCCATTTGACAGAAACTAGACTGTATTAATTCCCAACATGAAAATGAAAATAATCTATACCTTGTAACTCAACTTCGGTCACCATGCTACACCATCACAGAGTGTACTCCATGGGCAGTGAATACCAGCATCAGCCATCCACAAACCTTGGCATCTGACATGTGCCAGCCTCACTACACACTCATGGCACATTTGCAATCCACTTACAGTATGGTTCTGCACATCAATGCTTCTCTTTGGAGTGCACTGGCACCATATACTACAACTCTGCTTCCAGGACACTTTGCACACAGGGTTGGTGTTATCGACAATAAGTGGCAATCCTGGTCTCCATGGGGGATCAGTACACCACTATCTGGCATGTTGACTCGATATGCCAACAGGTGAGGTGGTACAGTGAGCAGATGAACCTTTAGATAGAAAAAGTTGCATGGAAATGTGGGGTCATTGAAAGCTAGGAGAAAATGACCAAAGAAGGAATTTGTATAGTTTGTGGGGGGGAATCAGAGAGCACAAGGTTGAGCCTGAGACTCACTGCTTGAGAAACAACAGCTGTTTCCTTCCATCAAAGTGCAGTGGGGATAAAAATAGCTGCCCCAACTTGGAGTGGGCAAGTCAGCGTTTCATTCTGTGAGAGAGGGGGGCTTCAATTTCAAGCAATGTCAGGTCTTCCTAAAGTGTAACAGCAGTGCACAGACAATCATTCTGTGAAGACATCTGCAAGCACTGTGTGAATTCTAGGCATTAACCTACAGTGCAGAGTGCAAATTGCGGTCCCCAGTATTATTGGCCACATTATGCAGCATCAGGAATTAATGCTAGTAATGGCTGAGATTCACAAGCAATGCATTGTGTCCTAGAAAGATTCACCCTGGTCATCAAAGTAGCAAGCATCCTCCACGTCACATTTTTGCAAAATGGTTGAATGACCAGCTCACCAAATGTTGGAATGTTTGTCGTAGCAAGCAAAGATTCACTGCAAAAAATTTCTTTGAACCCTAACCAAACAGAGGCATACATAGAAATGTTATGAGAGTGGTAAGGAAAGGGAATGAGAAAGGGAAATAGATGAATTTCAAAGCAATAGATGAAATAATTACACTGTACGCCCACATCAAAAAGCACCAGTGATGGTATCTTAAATTTTGTGTTAGTTACTGTGTTACTGTGAGCAATCTTAAATACTGTGTATTGTATCAGAGGTCAGGCTATTTCAGAGAGAGTTATAGCACGAGGCTATGGTAGTTCTAAAATAAATGACTGAAAATAACGCAATTGTCTCAGGGCTTGAATCTAGATCAGAAGAATAACCTGGCATTATTTTGGGATCCTTAACTGGAGCAGTAAAGTACTGAATCACCTTCATTACTGTAGCAATCTGCAGAGTGATTGTATAGGTGACATTAATTTGGAACTCCTTTGTCAAACTTTATTCTCAGAAATACGTTTAGGAAGTTATGGGTGTCTATTAGTTTTTAACCTAATGTATTCTAACACACAAAAAAAATTAAGAAAATTGTTCTGTTCTAAAATGGAAGTAATGAGAATAACCATTGTTTGTGATCAAGAGGTCATGATAAGTTCAGAATGGAAACACATTAAACAGAAATCCAGGGCTGTTTATTTGACATGATATGTACCAAATCATCCATTCGTTACGAGGACATAAACATCACATTAATTATGTTATGTATATGAAGTTTGTAAAATTACTTTGTTTTGGGACTGCCTCTTTAAGGAAAAATGAGGAAATAAAGGGAATAATGCTGCCTGTTTTGAATTTATCTTTACAGCAAAGTTGGGTGGTCTGGTTGCTACAGTTTAAAGTAAGGGGAGGGGACAGATTGTCTTGTTGGGAAAGAGGTGCAATGGCCTAGTGGTATTATCACTGGACTGTTAATCCAGAGATCCAAATATATTCTGGGGACCTGGGTTCAATTCCTGCCATGGCAGATGGTGGAACTTGAATGCAATAAATATCTGGAATTAACAGTCTAATGATGACGATGAATCCATTGTCAATTGTTGGAAAAACACATCTGGTTCACTAATGTCCTTTAGGGAAGGAAACTGCCATCCTTACCTGGTCTGGTCTACGTGTGACTCCAGACCCACAGCAATGTGGTTGACTCTTAACTGCCCCTCTGGGCAATTAGGGATTGGCAATTAATGCTGCCTAGACAGTGACACCCTAATCTCCTGAATAAATAAAGGGGATTCAAACATATAAACCTGCTGGAGGATAAACTGTTAATCTTCAAGTCATAACAAAGTGTACGGATTGTCAGATTTGCTAACAGCAAAATAGGATAGAGTTAATGATCAAGAAGATAGCTAATTACCATTCCCAACTGGATACAAGGCTCATGTGATTCATGTTGCCATGGAGATGAGCTTCAAGAGGATAAGAGTCTATAATATGATATTTAGTATTAAGTTACTTTCCAAAAAGTATCCCTGGACTACACAGACAGGCCTTTCTGAGAGAACAGGGAATGGAAGACAGCCAGTTCCTAATGATTATCACATAGCCTAGGCGGCACAGTGGTTAGCACTGCTGCCTCACAGTACCAGGCGCGGAGGTTCAGTTGGGCAACTGTCTGTGTGGAGTTTATATGTTCTTTATGAGTCTGTGCGGGTTTCCTCTGGGTGATCTGGTTTTCTCCCACGGTCTAAATATGTGTGGGTGAAGTGGATTGGTCATGCTAAATCATGCAAGTAGGTTGGTTAGCCATTAGTAAATGCAAGGTTAGGGTGGGTCTGGGTGAGATACTCTTTGGAAGGTCAGTGTGGGCTAAGTGGCCTGCTTTCACACTGTTGGGATTCTACGACTGGAGTAAAGTGACGGCTGAGATTAAGGATTTTTTTTTAGTAAAGTTGAAAGATATGCCTACCTTTGACCAAAAAGATACACCTCCAGGGTAATCTTTATAGAGAATGTTGGTTCAGGGATTTGAAGTTTTATGCCTAGAAAAGGGAAAAAAAGAAGCATGCTGTCAAGAGCTGACAGTGGTGTTGGACTGGTATCTGAGGACCTAAGTGGTCACTCAAGGGAGAGAGCAATATGTAATAGAAAGGGAATTTTTCAATAATTTGCTGATTAAATGGAGATCAACACCACACCACTCACTCCTCCTCAAAACACCTTCCACTTAGTTTGACGAAAAATTGGGTACAAAATCTTTTCTAGTTGGGCAGCAAGGCAGAGCATTTGAATGGAAAGAAATCTGGATTTGCTTTGTAATTGGCATGTAATCCTTCCCAAATGAATTTCTGATTTGCCTTCTTTAGTACCGTGTTGTCTCAAACTGTAATTTGTATATATTCTTCACTGGTAATTACAATACCGAAAAATGCCAACAAACAGAGTTGCAAAATGAATGAAGGAGTCAACATGGAGTAATCATTTAATAAAAGATTCATATTGTTTGCTAATGCAATACTAAATTTTGATCTATCTCTATCTCTTTTTAAGTTCTGGATCTTCAAGCTTGGACAATGACCACATATTATTGATGAAGGTAATGCTAAATAAGAATGTATGAATGATTTTCGTGATGTTACCTACTGTTTGCAGAGAAAACTCATTTCATGTCACATGCAGTATTTCAAACAGCATGCTGCAGGCTATATTCAAAGCACAAAATCTGAACAGGGTTAGCTAGCACGAGAGCCTTACAAAGAACGATCCTCGAAGTTGCTGGTAACAAAAGCACTGTATACACCCAATTCACTCCATTATGAAGACATTCTGCAGTTCACAGAATCCCTTCGATCCAACAAGTCCACACCAACCCATCCCCCTATAACCCACCTAATCTCCACATCCCTGAACACTACAGGCAATTTAGCATGGTCGATCCACCTAGCGTGTACATCTTTTAGCTGTGGGAGGAAACTCACACAGACACAGGGAGAATGTGCAAACTCCACACAGACAGTCACCAGGTGGTGGAATCAAACCCAGGGTCCCTGGCACTGTGAGGCAGCAGTACTAACCATTGAGCCACTGTGCCGCCCTACAAAATAACGCAACAGAACTTCTATTCCCTGACTGAGAATGGAACCCGAGCAGTGACAGTGAAAGCACAAAATCCTAACCACTAGACCACCAGGGGCAAATTTAAATTATTCTTCATATTCCCATATTGTCAAAGATGGTTGAGGCACTTTGAAGAAGACATGGCAGATTTTGTCATTACAGAGAACAAAGGATAACTGGTATACACCATTGCAGAATCAGGAGATATTTCTGAAGCACTTAAGCAAAATAACTATTAGCCAGTGGCCAAGACAAGTACATTTCCTTTCAAGCCATAGAAAATGTGTATTTTTTATGCAACCAGCTCAGAGTTGTTATGACACCCTCTGCAGCAGGTGGGACTTGAACCAAGGTTGCCTGATCTCATAGTTGGGACACTATGATTGCACCGCAAGGGCCCTCCGCAAGTGAAAGAAAACACAAGATATGAGATGATCATTTTCAGACACACAATGCAACAAACCAGTGAGACAATGAACTAGTACAGCAAAGCCTAGTGGTTGTGTTGTGATGAGGACATAAGGAGCCAACAAAGGGATAAAGAAAGTTTAAGCCAGTGGGCAAAAATCTGACAAATGGTATATAAGGTGGGAAAGTGGGAAATTGTCCATTATGGCAGAAAGAATAACAGTAGAGGCATATTATCTAAGTGGATGTAGAGCTTTCTGAGTATTCTAGAGACTGAATCGAAGAAGGTTAGTCACAGCCAATAATCAGGAAAGCGTTTGGAATGTTGCGTTTTATTGTGAAGGGAATTGAACGCAAAGATAGGCAAGTTATATTTCAGTTATGCAGGATGTTGATGAGACCTCATGTGTACCGTACTTAAAAAAGCATGTTAACGCATTGGAGACAGTTCAGAGAAGGTTTACTACACTAATATCTGTAATGAGCAGATTACTTTATGAGGAAGGATTAGACAGTTTAGGTCTGTATTCTCTGGAATTTAGAAGAGGTGCCTTAATTGAAATGTATAAGATTTTGAGGGTGTAAAAAACTCCAAAGATCTGTGGATGCTCAAAATTCCCGGCAAACTCAGCAGGTCTGGCACAACATAAAAAAAACGAAAGAACTGCAGATGCTGTAAATCAGGAACAAAAACAAAGTTGCTGGAAAAGCTCAGCAGGCCTGGCAGCATCTGTGAAGGATAAAACAGAGTTAACATTTTGGGTCCGGTGACCCTTCCTCAGAACAGATTGTAACTGCGAAATAGTTGGTACATATGCTGAAGGTGGTGTTGGGAAGTGGGGAGAAGTAAACAATAGGTGGAGATGGACCCCAGAGAGAGAGAGAGAGAACGATAGTTGGGCAGACAAAGGAATGGATAAAGGTCAGTGTGGGAGCATCAATAACTGCTAATGGGGACCATTTGTCGCTAACAATGGGTTGTCTAAAGTAGCAACACATGTGATGACAAGGCCTGATGTGTGGGGGTTGGAGTAAGGGCATGGGAAAAGGGCCTTAGGCCCTAAAATTACTGAACTAGATATTAAGTCCTAAAGGCTGCAGGGTCCCCAAATGAAAAATGAGGTGTTGTTTTTTGAACTTGGGCTGAGCTTCACTGGAGCACAGCAGCAAGCGTGAGACAGAGATGTTAACTGGGGAATATGTTGGTGTGTTGAAGTGGCAGGCAACAAGAAGACCAGCATCATTTCTGCAGACAGAACATAGGTGTTTTGCAAAGTGGTCACCCAGTCTGTGTTTCTTCTCCCCAGAGTTGAGACCACACAGTGAGCAGCGAATACAGTAGACTAGATTGAATGAAGTGCAGGTAAATTGCTGCTTCACCTGGAAGGTGTATTTGTGGCCTTGGATACTGAGAAGGCAGTGCTACAGCTTCCGCAAGTGTATGGGAATGTGCTGTGAGGCTGCGTGGAGGTGTTGGGAAATGTTGTTGTCTTTTATGTAACAGTCTGTGCAGAAGGCTGACAAGGAAGGGAAGGGGACCCTATGTCTGGTGGCAGTATCTCACTAGAGATGGCAGAAATGACAGCTTATGATACTTTAGATATGGATGTTGCTGGGGTAATAAGTGAGGACCTAGTTATGTCTGCCTTTTTGTGGAGTACGCGGAACATTCCTTGTTCCGGTCCTACTCAGATCAGCACCCATAACACTTTCTCTGGTACATTAATGATATGCCACTTCCTTGTCTCATCCAGAATTGGAAAAATTATCCATTTCACCTCCAGTTTCCATCCTGCTCTCACGTTCACCTAGTCTATCTCTGGCTCCTTCCATCCCTTCCTCGTCACCTGTTTCCAATTCTGGGGATAGGCTAGCCACCAACATCCACTGTAAATCCACTGACTCCCACAGTTACCTCAACTGTATATCCTCACACCCTGCTTCCTGTAAAGACTCCCATTCTCCCAGATCCCCCATCTTGTCGCACCTGTTCTGGTGATATCAACTTCTACAAATGGCATTTGAAATGTGCACATTTTTCCTCAACCTGTGTCCAAACCATCTGCTGTATTTCTGCTCTCACCCCTTCTCTTCCCTCCCACAACAACAATAATGTCCCCACCATCCTCACTTCCCACACTCCAGTATCCACTTCCAAAGGATCATAAACTGCCATTTCCAACACCTCCAGTGGGAAGCCACCACCAGACAAATATTCCCTGCCATCCCATGTCAGCATTCTGCAGGCACTGTTCCCTCCAGGATACCTTGGTCCATTCCTCCTCCACTCCCAACATGCCCTCACACAACACCAAGGCACCTTCCATGCAATTGTACAAGGTGTAAAATCTGCTGTTTATTTCCTCCCTCCTTACTTTCCAAAGCCCACAACACACCTTCCAGATGAAGCTATGATTTACCTGCACTTCAATCAATCCAATCTATTATATTTGCTGCTCACAATGTGGTGTCCTCTACACTGGGGACAAGAAATGTAGGCTGGTCAATTGTTTTGCAGAACACCCACTTTCTGTCCACAAAAATGACCCCTAGCTTCCTGTTGCCTACCTCTTCAACAGACCACCCTATTACCTGGTCAACATCTCTGTCTCAGGCTTGTTATAGTGCTACAGCAAAGCTCAGCACAAGCTGGAGGAATATCACATCAGTTTCACTTAGGGACCCTGCAACCTTCAGGACTCAATATTGAGTTCAATAATTTTAGGCCCTGACTACCTTCCCACATATACTTATCTGAACCCCCCTCAACAAGCCAGGCCTTGTCATTACATGGGCTGCTACTTTAAACAACCCATTGTCATACACTAATGGTGCCCCGTGAGCAAATATTGATTCTTCCAGACTGTCCTTTACCTATTCCTTTATCTGCTCAATTATTTTTCTATCCCTCTACCCTCCACCTCCACCTATCATTTACTCCTCCCCCCCTCCCCTTCCCTACTTCCTGCATATATATCAATCTTTTCCCAGCTGCAATCAGTTCTAAAGAAGGGTCACTGGGCCTGAAACATTAACTCCACTTTCTCTCCACAGATGCTGCCAAACCTCCTGAAATTTTCCAAGATCCTGAAAGGACTTCATCAGGAGAATGTAGAAAGGTTATTTTCTCCTGAGGGAGAATCTAGAATAAGGGTCCTGATTTAAAAATCAGGAGTCACCCAATAAAGGCAGAGATGAGGATTTTTCTTCTGTCAGAGGGCTGTGAGTCTTTGGATGTCCCTTCCTTAAGTCAATGCACACAGAATCTTTAACTATTTTTAAGGCAGAGGTGGATAGATTTGAGTATCAATGGGATGAAAAGTTATGAGGAGTATTTAGGAATGTAAAGTTGAGGTTAAAATCAGAACAGCCATGATCTTATTGAAAGGCGGAGCAGGCTCGAAGGGCCAAGTGACCAAATCCCATTCCCTGTTCGCATGTCCATATGCTAGCAGTCTAATATTACTTTTGTGATTTGAATAGGTTTGAAATGAGATAAAAATACAGAACCTCCAACAAAGGATATCTCTCTAAATATGCTGGAAAACTGTGAGGAAGAGTAGAAAATCATCAGAGCTGCTGGCGTTTTCAAGGTCGTTATCACTGTCCAAATCTGTTGAAGTTGTAGCTACCAAAGGCTACTCTACAAGTTTAACTCCTGTAAATGCTGTTCATTACTTTCATATTTGAAAACTAAGGCACCTGCAGTTTTATGGATTTGTGATATGTCCATTGGTGCGGTACTTACCTGTGACGCACAGAGTGCATGGCAGTGCAAACCCTGTTGAAAACCTATCATCACTCTCATGTTCACTACTCATCTGTAATATTGACTATGAAGACTACCATCAACAGAAGGATACCATATATGCCTGTCACAGCAAAAGGGGGACAGAATGCAGCCAAAGTAGAGGTAGATGACCCTGAACAAACTTTGGTGCTCTCTTCCAAACAGAGAAACAAGCCACATGCAACAGTTACCATTGGCTGCATTGATGTAGAAACTGACAGAGGTACCGGTGCTTCTGTCAATTTCAGAATTACACCATTCTCTGTAAACCAGAGAATACAACAGAAAATTTTCAAGGCTTTTAGAATGCCAGTCTGATTCAAAAATACCAAAATTTATTTTGATGTCTGGAGAAGAGATATACTTATCAATTTTCACATCACCACTGATCTACACATAATTGCTGTTACATATATGCAATCCCTATACCAGCAAGAAACAATATCCAAACAACATAAATCTAAATGCAATGCCAAAATGCTAAAACCAGCTGACTCCAAGGCAACAATAAAATAAGCCGAGGTGTTGTAACTGTTTATATTGGGAATGGAATCACAAAATCGGAAAGATGTGATTAATGGAGTGTGTGTAAACAAAATTACTCTCACACTGTCTTCACAACATTCAAAATGGCTTCACCATCACAACTATAATTTACAACATATGGTCATGCGAACAAGGAATGAGGTCTTAGAATCTGCTCCGCCATTCAAAAAGATCATGGCTGATCTGATTTTAACCTCAGATCTACGTTACTACATATCCCTGATAATTTTTCATTGCCTCGAAAATCAAATTGCACCATTACAACAACAACGTATTATGCAGTAGCTATATTGTCATTCCATACGCATTAAGGGCATGTGTAGTCAACTTACCACATGTAGGTCACTGGGGAACTGCTAAAACCAAGAGAGTCCTCAGGAAAAGGAATGGTTGGCTGAAATTGACCATATGGTCGAGTCTAAAGTCAATCAATGTTTGTCAAATCTTTGCGATTCCTTCAAGCTATCTGAGCTATCTTCAAAACCATGGATCGAAATTGGGGTTGATTTCACAGAAATGCGCATTGGTACGTACCCACTTGTTGTCACAGAAGACAGTTAACAAAATAACATGTTCACTTCAATGAAAACAATCATCTCAGACCTTCATCTGGGGTGTAATTCTATACGTGGTGAGAAATGACAATGGACTTCCATTCAACCCAATGAATTCAGCAAATTTGTCAACACTTACGTTTCACTTATTATAAAAACTCACCTCATAGGCAAACAGCTAATAGAGAAATTGAGAGATGTGTATATTGAAAAGCAGCAAAGCTGTATTTGAAAGCACAAAATCTATTGTTTTGTTCACAATTCTAGAGCAACTCCTCATTCAACTATTGGAAAGCCTCCAGCTGGTTATATATTCTTACACTCATATTAAATTTTGCACTTTCACAAACACTATGTGAACACATTTTCCCCAGCAACTCCATGGAGCTAATAATCAATATATACACAAGCGCAACAGAGAACAAAGAATCAAAAGAGTTTCTTAGTTTTCTTACCCAGTCCTCTGGGATCAAGGATGACTTTCTTCTATTCCACTGTTGTGACATCGCTTCCAATATTGGATCCACAAGCTCTGCTACAGATAGGGCGGATGGTTTTCAACAAAGGTAGCGGGTGGGTTCTCAAGAGTTTACCTAGTCTTTCCATTGTTTACACGTCGTGTACTTCTGGGCCTTTCAAAGATACTCAAACTTAATTTAGCGGAAATGCAAAATGGAACATAAAATTCAGTGTTGCGCCATTAAGGCCAGGCAATAAGGTGCTTGGGAAAAGTAATGGCCATGTTGGAAAGCATGCAACCACAGACTGGAGGCCTGAGAGCAGTGCTGTGCCACAAGGATCATGCTAGGTCCAATTTTTTTTCTCATTTATATAAATGATTTGGATGTGAATGTAGGAGGTATGGTTGGTAAGTTTGTAGACGACGCCAAAATTGGAGATGTAGTGGACAGCCAAGAAGGTTACCTCAGAGTAGAGTGGGACCTCGATCAGACAGAACGTTGGGCTGAGGATTGGCAGATGGAGTGCAGTTCTGGTCTCCCTGTTATAGTAAGGATGTTGTAAAACTTGAAAAGGTTCAGAAAAGATTTGCAAGGATGTTGCCAGGGTTGGAGGGTTTGAGATAAATCGAGAGGCTGAATAGACTGGGGCTATCTCCCCTAAAGCATCGGAGGCTGAGGAGTGACCTCATAGAGGTTTATAAAATCATGAGGGGTATAGATAGAATGAATAGCCAAGGTCTTTTCTCCAGGGTAGCAGAGTCCAAAACTAGAGGGCATTGGTTTAAATTGAGGGGGAAAAGATTTAAAAGGGATGTTCAGGGCAACTTTTCCATGCAGAAGGTGGCGTGTGTATGGACTGTGCTGCCAGATGATGTTGTAGAGGCTGGTAAAATCAAACATTTAAAAGGCAACTGGATGGGTATATGAATATGAAGAGTTTAGAGGCATATGGGTTAAATGCCACCAAATGGGACTAGATTAATTTAGGATATCGGGTCAGCATGGACGAGTTGGACTGAATGGTCTGTTTCCATACTCTATGACTGTATGACTCCATTTGTTGTCGCTGACACAAAAGGATTTAAGATCACTGCTAACCATAGTTCACGAATTATCACACAGAGTGGAACACTATTCAGTGCACTGAAAAACTATTCTGAAGCTTTGTATCTGATTCGAGCATCTCTTTGCAGGTGAAGGACATGAAACTACACCCAATGTTAAATGGTATCCTTATTGAGAGAGAAGACAACTTATATGATCTCATGAACTATTTTCAGTTCATGAACATCTGAAATCTTACAATCTTTCATCTGATTGTATTTATTGGAATACATTAGTAAATTAATACCAGAGTTAGAATATATAATCAGTTGAATTGCCAAGTCATGTATCAGTTTATTGTTGAGACTATGGAGATAAACTAAGAAAAGGAGGGATGTTAAGCTATTTTGTTTTGAAGATTAATTTGTTCCTTGTAGCTGCCATATAGAACAACAACAATGATTGGCAATATAAGAAGAAGCAAGGAGAAAGTATGGAGTAATTGTTTTAAAAAGGATCCATTTTGTTTTCTCATGTAATATTAAATCCTTATCTGACTCTAGCTATTTCCAAGACCCAAGAGGATCAATCTCAGCCAAGAATCCCATTTTTTCTATCGAGATGATAGGTTATAGTCTGAAGGTATAGATGATAACGATACCACAATCTCCTAGATACTATCAATAAACAGATAGAAATGTACTGGATCAATTGGACACCCAAATGAATAGGCAAACTCGAACTCCAGTCCACACTGCTGTTTGCCTGTGGGTACACAGCATTTTGTGTTATTTTTGCATAACACTAGTGCAGCAAATAATGGGGCAAGAAAGTCATCATCAATTGTACAGATCTACTCCTGAGATCTGATCCAGAAACAAAATCTATTCATCACAGTAGAAAGCATAATAATGCGTCAGTTTGCTAAGTAGAAGACGGAGCACTTATTCTGGTGGAATTCCCATTGGTGCAGTTTTCAGTGTTGATGATGAGCTTGTAATACCAATGTCGTCACAAGCAATTATGACATGATGATGTCTTTTCCAGGCACTGCATAGTATTGTAGAGCAGCCCTAGATAAAAGAGAAAACATGTACACTTTGGTGTAACTTAGCACGTTTGCTCTATGTTATAAATAGATTTAATACATTATCCAGTGAACTGTATGTCTGATCATTATTTACTTTAATACTAATCCCTCCCCAATATAGTTCTTACCTCTAAGAGCCTCATTATGGATGATCTGTCTGCTTTTTATCGCTTTTTGGATGAAACCATTGCATTACCCCAGAAGCCAAAAAGCAGTTGTCATATTGCTCACTGTTTCAAAACTACTGCACTGCAACTAATGTGGCTATATCAGTTCATGTTTTTAGACTTCTTGCTATAAATTTACAATGAAGGAAGTCACCTAAGGAATTTGGACAATTATTTTGAAATTCATTCATACCAATTCTATATTATTTTAATCAGATTATTATTTATCCCCATTACATTCATAAGCAAAGAAGGCCTTGTGCTCCCAGTTTACAGGGGGAGTTAAAAACTTGTTGATTAAATTCTTGATGATTAAATTACAACAATAGTCCTTGATTATTTTTCACTCCTATAACCTTAGTGTCAGTTCAAGTGTGGGGATGAGGTGGGGGTATGAAATTGCAGTAAGATGTGTTGATTGGTACGTAGAATGTCAACAACCTCTTTTAACCACAAAACTGATAGGTTGCTAGCAAGATAATTTCATTTCACATTACCTATAAGCATTTAGACCTTTCCTTGCAGAGGTTAACAGTGATCATGACTTCAAAGTTAAATAATCCAAAATGAGTGCATATTTATTCTATTTATTTAAAACATTAATTATTAATTTTAATTGGAAAGGTAATATGTTGTCTGAAATTTACATGTGTTCAAATATCTTTGCTCCAAAGATAAAAGCAATGCACTTTGCTTTATAACCTATCCAGTTCACCTCCAAATGACTGGAGTCCATTGTTATCATCCTACATCTTTTAATTCTTCAAGAAGAATCTTTTTTTTTCCAGTTTGGTCTAGGAAACATACGCCACAAAGGAATCATCATTATGACTTTTAATATAGTTATATTAAGAAACAGCATGCCTAGCTCATTTAACAGATTGACAGCTGTAAAAATATACCACACAGCCGAGATTATTGGGCCAATGTAACAGATACCATCTGCCAACACAATTGATCTGAGGGCTCTGAAAATCAATTCAAATTGGCAGATTATTATTGTTCTGCAAACTAATTTTTTTGTCCATTACCATACAGTGTACAGAAACATCAAGTTCTCTGGTGTTATAAATGGCACTCTGCCAAGGCTCTGTGCAAAAGAGGCCGCAGAGAGTGTCATTAATAATGTAGAGTATGCCAGGTAGTCTTTTGAACAGTGAAGTGCTGAAGGAACAATTGAACCCAAGGACGCTTTGACTTTTTGCCTACACATCACAAGGACACTTTGTGACAGTGCTGTGATTTAACTCTTTCATGACCATGGTTTTTTAAGTTTAGCTGTTCAGATCAGCACCACGACATATATGTACAATATATATACATATCTTTCAACTAGAATGAACACTTAGCTGAGAAAAAAGAGAAATGGAAAACAGATAAAATTGCCTTTGCCTCATATTCTGTTCTGAATTATTATAAGAGAAAAATTGCTTTCTCCATGAATGTAATCAAGACTGTAGTAAAATTGAAATACAGATACAATTAGGTTGTGGCATCACCCAACATTACTGGAGTATATGTTTAGTTATTGCTCAATAAATAAAACTTTGGTTTCTGAGTCAGGTTGGCAATCAAGTATAGTGTTGGAATGGGATGCTGAAATGTTGACAATGCTGTCTTTCAGATGAAACTGTGGTTCTCTCCCTCCTCTCATAGAATGTAAATGATCTTATGGCAATGGGGAGATGGTGTCGTCCTAATGATACTGGATCATAATTCAGAACCTCAAGTTAATGTTCAGGGGACAGAAGTTCAAATCCTACCATGGCAGACAGTGAAATTCGAATTCAATAAAAATCAGCGATAAAAATATGGGATGCTTGCCTTCATTAGACAAGGCATAGAATTCAAGAGCAAGGACGCTATTTTACAACTGTATTAAACACAACTGGAGTATTGCGTGCAGCCCGGGTCACCACATTATAGGAAGGATGTGATTGACTGAAGATGATGCAGACAGTTTGCCAGGATACTACCTGGTCTGGAGGAACTGAGATATGAAGAAGGGTTGAATAAGCTAAGATTGTTTATTTTGGAGGGGCAAAAGTTGAGAAGGGACCTGATACAGGTGTACATGATTATAAGGGGAAAAGATAGGATGGACAGGAGGACACTTTTTCCATTAATAGACAGCTCCACAACCAGGCAGCATAGAGTTAAGAAAAGATATAGAGACTAAGAGGAGAGTTGAGGAGAAATGTTTTCACTTAGAGTTTTGAGGGAGTTATTGCTTGAAGGAGTGGTTGAGTCAGAAATTCTCATAACATTTAAACAGTATTTAGATATTCACTTGTGTTGCTATAACCTTCAAGGCCATAGGCCTAAAACTATAAAATTTGAATGGAGGCCTCAAATCTTTGTTAACTGATGCAAATACTATGGCCTATTGCACAAGCTGGCCTTCTAACCACTGCTGATTGCCATTAAAAAAAATCCATCGGGCTCCTTATTGTCCTTCAGGGAAGGAAACTTGGTCTCTTCACCTGGTCTGGCCTACATGTGACTCCAGAGGGGTTGAGTCTTAATTACCCTCTGGGCTCTTAGAAATGACCAATAAATGTTGGCCTAGCTAATGACGTCCACATTCCATTAGGAATTTTTTTTTTAAATGACTATGAGCAGGAGTGTCCTCCCCAATATTTATCCGTTGGTAAACATAATTGAAGCATTATCCCATTGCTGTTTGTTGAATAAAGTTGTGTATAAATTCGCTGAAAGAATTCCTATAGAATGATATTCACTGCAGTTAAAATATATTTCATTGAGTCTATGGAATGTTTGGTCTCCTGTCTTCTTGAGCTTTCTTCTTGCACTCACATCTTCAATCTTTGTTATCTTCCCTACTTCAAAACTGACTATACTTTGTTGAAGCAAGATTCAACATTACCTACTATCCTACCAGCATCAATATCCAGAAGATCATCAGCTGCCATTTCTGCTACCTCCAGTGAGATGCCACTATCAGACACATATTCCCCTCCTCTGATGCTGCCTGACCTGCTGTGTTCCTCCAGCTCCACACTGTATTCCCTCCCCTCTCTTGTCTGCCTTCCGCAGGGACTGTTCCCTCTGGGATACCCTAGTCTACTCTTCCTTCACTCCTAACACACTCTCACAATCCCACAGCACCTTGCCTTGCAATCGTCGAAGGTGTAACACTTGCCCATTTACCTCCTCCTTCCTTAGTATCCAAGAGCCCAAACATACCTTCCAGGTAAAGCAACATTTTATCTGTACTTCTCACAATCCAGTCTACTGCATTTGCTACTCACAATGTTGTCTCCTCTGCACTGGGGAAACAAAGCACAGACTAGGTGACCGCTTCACAGAACACCTATGTTCTGTCTGCAAAAATGGCTCTGAGCTTCCAGTTACCTGCCACTTTAACACATCACCCTGTTCCCTGGGCAACATCTCTGTCTCAGGCTTGCTGCAGTGCTTCAGCAAAGCTCAGCGCAAGCTGGAAGAACAACACCTCATTTTCCACTTGGGGACCCCGCAACCCTCCGGACTCAATATTGAGTTCAACAATTTTAGGGCCTAAACTCTCCCATGTCCCAGCCCCCAACCCCACACACAAGGTCTTGTTATCACATAGCCTGCCATTACACACTAGTTATTGTTGACTACTAGCAGTGTCCATTGACAGCTATTCATCCTCCTAGCCAAATTGTTATCTGTTCCTTTGTCTGTCTAACTGTTCTTCTCTCTCTCTCAGCTCTATCCCCAACTTTTGTTTACTCCTTAGCCCCTCCTCCCACCCTATCTTCTGCAAAAAACCAACATTTTCCTAGCTACCTTCAGTTCTGAGGAAGGGTCATTGGGCCCGAAACATTAAATCTGATTTCTCTTCATTGATGCTGCTTGATCTGCTGAGCTTTTTCAGCAATTCCTGTTTTCGTTTCAACATTAACAACAGTCCAGTACACTCTATTCTCAGTTATGAGACAATAAAAAGAAAGCTCAAGAATGTGCAAAGCCCCTTAATGACCATGGATGGACCAACTGGCTGACTAACAGCCAACTGCTGATGTGGCATATGGATCTTGGAATTTTTTTCTAAAAGTGCTGTTTCTTCTGTGGCCATTTACTTCCACGTTTCCTTTTCTTTTACCTTTCATGATTTCACTCCTATCTCTTACAGCTATGGCATCTCAACATCATTAGCAATTTTTGAACTAACAAGAAAAATATTAGCAAAAATGATCACGTTGTAACTGGTCCTTGCTAAATAGGTTGAAGATCAGCCAGTTCCTCAGTGCAGCTAACTTCTGCCTCTCAGTACAAATCTCTTAGGCACTTGTGGAGAGGCATAAACAATGCTGCACATTACCAAGCAATGTCCTGTCTACGGGCAAAGGGACAGGCTTATCACTTTAAACTCAACAAATAAGGAAGTTATTGGTTGACTTTGTGGGATTTAGATTCATTAAACCAATGGCAAGTGGCCAAGTTCTCTGCTTGCTAGGAAGAGGCTGGGTTTAAGTTAGGTTTGGGGTATTTGGTGATATTTCTGGTTGGCCAGAATGAGGTTATAGAGTCAGAGAGACCATAAAGTTACACAGCTCGGAAACAGACACTTCAGTCCAACTCATCCATGTAACCAAGTTTCCCAAATTAAACTAATCCCATTTGACTGTGTTTGGCCTATATCCCTCTAAACCTATCCAAGTGCCTTTTAAATGTTGTAGCTGTACCTGTACCTACCATTTCCAGGTTCTGACAGTTACTGCACTCCCCACCCCAGTCTCTCATCACAGAATTGTTACGATGCAGAGGTAGGCCATTTGGCACATTGTGATTGTACCAGTTATGCCAATCTCCTGTCTCTTACCCTGTCCAAATAATCAGCCTATGCCCTCTCACGTGCCTCAATTGAACCTGTTTCTATCACATTTCGTGGCAAAGCATTCCATACCCTAACTACATGCCAAGTATAAAAGTTTTTTTCTCACATCACCCTGGCTTTGTTTGAACATCACTTTAAATCATTGCCCTCTCATTAAGAGCAGGTACAGCTTCATCTTATCTAGTCTATCCAGCCTGCTCATTATTTTGACAATATCTCTCAAATCTCCTTTCAGCTTTCTTCTCTCCAAGGATAGCAGTCCCAACTTTTTCAATCTATCCTCATCACTGAAGTTTCTGAGTCCTGGAACCTTTCTTGTCAATTGCTTCAAAATGGTCTCCAATAAGTTGACATCTTTCCCGCAACGTGGTGCCCACAGCTAAATACAATAAGCTCACATTTCCTTTTCCCAAATTCAGGCAGCAAGTCCCCAAATTTCTTTTGGATAGCTTTGTCAAAAACGGGACAAGGTTCATGGATTTTTGCACACTATTGTTCCCACATCTCTAGTTGCAAAGGGCCTATACGTTTCGAGCTTTAATAAGATTGGCAGAGCAAAGAGTAGAAAATTGAGTTCCTGTTAGATCTGAAGAGCAGAGATTAAAAAAAAAGTGACTGATTGCTCAATTTTTCTTTTGTTTGCTGCATGCTGACATTGTACTTTTGTGCAACAAACAAATAAACACCAAGGAGGCTCAAATACTCCTCTTTCATTTTAATATGATTTAAATATTCCTTTAGTGCAGTGCTGCAAAGGCTGTGAAAATTGCTTTTTTGAGAACTAATTTATGTCAGGCATACTAGTTGCCAGCATGCTGTTTCTGAACACTGGGAGCATTGGAATCTCTGTACTTTATAATTGCTGCAGTGTATTTTGTTTTTTTGTTTCCCCCCAGCTCAGTCCGCTTGCTGAGAGAGAGTCATCAGGGATTAACAAAATAGTCCCCAGATTAGTATTAGCAGGATACCTTGCCAAAAGTCATGGCATTCACCCAGCTGAGAGCTTCCATATAGACACTGAGGAAATGTGAATGACCTAGAGCAGGATATTAAGGAAAAAGATGATAGACCGTGCCTTTTGTAAACAGGAAAATAAACTGTTCTGCTGGGTTAGGTAAAACAATACCTACTGTGATAATGCCCTGTGATCCACTTTAAGGTGATGACATAGATGTATTGATTACTGAGCTATCCAAGATATCTAATAGTTGTAGATTCCCATGTGTGCTCAGAAAAGTCGATCATTTGAAACTAATTTAAAAAAAAAACTTAAGGGTTGGCTTTTACTCAGAGAGTATTGTTGATGTGCATGCTTAATTTGGGCTCACACAGCATGAAGTGAAGACCAAAACAAAATCTTGAGTGAAATCCAAAAATAGCCATTGGTCTGTCATCTAAGAAGCACAAAGTCTCACTTCCAATTGTTGTCAGTCATTACTTTCCTTGTCCATTTTATAAGATCCCATCACTGATTTTCAGCTTTTAAATAAAGGAATAAAACAAAGGATATTTATTCTTCAGCTTCCTTTCACATTTCTAACAGTTTCTCTCTGTTTTCTCTGATAAATTAAACTCTCATGTTGTTGCACAATTGTTTGCTTTCTTGGCAAATGCTACATCTTCCATTATAAATTAAGCTGCCTACTTACTTCTCTTTCTCGAAGAAATTGTGATAGATTATGTGCTGTGCCTGAATTTCAGTGGTATTTATACTAGTAACTGATGCCATTCCGCCTTAGTTACTGAATAATTTCGTGATTGCAGCATCTTCAACATCTCCAGGATTAGTTCAGACATTTTTAGGCTTTGATCCATGAAAATCTAAGGTTGACTTTTACATGTGATATTTGAAAAATATTCAAAAGTCATGGGTCACTTGTTTCATGAGATCGACGTTTACGTGGGTAAATATGGTTCTTGTGATTGACTGTGAACTGTGATCTTATTTTGTACGTCATTGATCTGCCCACTGTTTTAAGAGCAGCATCATTTCATTTTACTAAAATAGTGGATAGATGAAAGCCATTTTAACTCATTAATCATTTGTCACAAATGATCATTTTTACCTGCCTGTCTTAATTTGGGAAAATACTTACTGTTGGAACTGCTTGCCTCGGCAGCAGAATGGGTGCCACGTGGGCAGTAAAAAAAAGACCTTAATGAAATGCAATTGTACGCAATGGACTTCTGTAGTTCCACTTGGTGTGGGTCATTAGAAGGAACCTAAAGTCCCTGTCATTTGACTTCTTATGAGACATTATTTGTAGTTCATTGTAAAGTCATTAACTGCACCAGTTCTCAGTTCAAACGGTTACCAGCACTGTTTGCACGTCTGTATCCCTGTTATGACTGTTACTTGCGTTGAATTAATCATAATCATAGATTGTTGCAATATGGGGACTATTCTGCTCACCAGTCCGGTGCAAAATCTCTGTGGGAGATTTCCTGATAATTGCTGCCTTGGCATAATACTAGGGGATGGACCCAGAAAGCACACATCATATTTCATTGCACGTTTTTGCATTTTAGTCCCATTTCCCTGCCCTTTTGTGTACCTTCTAAATTTGAATTTTTCAGACACAGTTTTTAGACTTTCCATCGGGCTCTCTGGTGAAACATCTCATGTCTCAACAATGTACAACAATAAATCTGAAACTCTGCTTGAAAATATAACAGCAGTAAATACTCTCTGTAATGAAAATCCAAACAGATCTATTGCTAAAGGTATTGCAAACAAAGCATTTGGGGACCATTGCTTGGTAATGTACCAGGACCGATAATTGGGATTAGAAAGGACATTCATTTGGATATTTTGCTGAAATCTAAACCAAAGCTTATACGGAGAAAAAAAACAAATCATTGAGACAATAACCTTGATGTTTCCAGCCACCTCCCCCTTCCCCTTTCCCTGGCACCACTAGTCAGCTTGGCAGCAGGCCAATGTGATCACTGCCAAACTTCTGTCCTGGTTCGGAACTGTAGCTTTTCCCTCCAGTTTGCAACTGAAAGCACTGATGGTATTCTTCAGCAGCTAATGAGATACATGTGTAAGAAAATATACATGAATAAGATATCAATAATGAAAATCTATATGCATAAGCTGAGCTTCCGCAGAGTGAAGAGGAATAAGAAGTATTTGTAAATACACGTGTGTTTACTCGTTGAGAAGCTCCCATTGAACAGGGAATGGTTATGTGACAATGCAGCCCATCTATAACTCTATCAATATGAGCATTACAGCATGAAGGGTATCCTCCCAGTGCACTTTTCAGCATGTCGTTTGGCCAATAATACAGCAACGTACAGCATTGTATAGTACTTTGCAAGTTGGAGGAGAAGAGGGTGATGATATTGCAATGCTCAAACCTGTAACTTTCATGCAAGCAACTGTGTTGTTAGCCTGTATGTGCTTTCTGTACATTGTGTAGAATAATGTGCTGTGAGTGCATGTGATGTGCTGACGTCCTGCACTAGGCATGCAGCACAATCAACAAAAATGCCAATGACGTCCTTCTGAGCTATGACTTATCCTGGCTGAACAGATCAATCACTTGTTTTATGTTGCCAAACAGTCTCTTTGGTGTTGCATGCCCAAGCAATGAGATTGTCAATGCCCCAGCTTTATAAGATCCATAAGTAGCAGACAGTTTCTCCACAACACTGCTTCAATGATTGAGTGAGTGTAGGTGAATAGGAGGAGAATAAGAACAAAACATAGTTCTAGCCATAAGCCTTTTGGATCTCTATCCTGATCCTACCCTTCTCCAGCAATTCATTCCAGAACCTGCGTGTATACGGCTTTCTTTGTGCAAAGGGACAATTGTCTTGCCGTCCCATCCAGTTTGCTATTACGCGCATCTATTATATAAAGGCTTCCCTTGCAAATGAATAGGATAGGGCCATATGTTGGAATGAGGAGAGTAGGGGAAGCCTCCAGGACTGTTCCTTCCCTTATGCAAATTTCTGAATGCATAATATGTAGGTCCCTTGCATTGGCAATGAACTTTTTGTTTGCACCTTACCACATTTCATGGGCATTGAGCAAATGCTTTTACTTGGCAGCAAAACCATGCTCCTGCCATAGAATATACAGTGGGAGGAATGCTAGTTATTCTCACTCTGCAAGCCTGTATTCTTTTGAGCAGAAATGATAATAAGAAATCAAAGTCCCAATGCTTTTAAATAAACTTGCTCTGGGTCAGTTTGCTTTTCTGTAATGTTGACAGCCAATTGTAAACAAGGATGTTGTCAACATCACTATACTCCGATTCCTCTTTTTTTGTCACGTGCTATTAAATCATATAAGTTTTGGGTTTGAGATAATCTGATCCAAGAAAAGGCACATCAAGGATTATTCTTCAAAGTAACAATATTTGTAAATTCGACATGCTAAATGCCATAAAGCATGGTAATCTTATATCAGGCTCTAATTTAAACCTACATTTGGTAATGACTAATCGAACTTCTTCAAATGTTTATGTCTATGTGCTCTCTGCGGAGCTTTTAGAGAGTCTCACTCCACTGGGTCTTACAGAGCGTTCTAGCTAAACTATTCAAACTCCACCTACACTGTGATATTTATAGCCAGTGATGTGCATCTTTGTGAAATCACGGCAAGCCTCCTCCACAATCCTATTACCCTTACACAACAGAGAAACGTGACCTTATGCTAAAGATTGATTTGAGTGCTTCTGTTTCACTTGGTGTTTACCATGCCATAAAGAAGTTTCTGCTTAATTCTTACCCTTTTGTCTTGCTTGCAGCTGGCTGGTATTTTCTGATCCACCCCTGCACCAGCCCAGTCAGCAATCAGACAGACACCAGGAGATTAACAACAATTTTATCTGTGGAAGGTGCAATTGGATATCTATTTACGGGAGACATTCCAAAATTAATTTCAAAGAGTACATCCTATTATTTTGGTAAAGATAATGAACAGTGATATCACAGAAGTTTTACAATTTATTTCTTCATCACAGAACATTGTCAATAGCACAACAGTGGAAGGATAAAGTGGGGAGAACATGCTGTACCTGTAATGTATCAAGCACGAAATGGGCTTCAACATGTTGTGAGTTTGTTATGTAGCATACAGTCATGAAACAGGGGTCACACAAGACAAAGGGATTGGAAAGTGCAGTATATAGTTACCCATCTTTGTGCGTTTTAGCCAGAGGAGAAAAAATGACAGGATATGGATGGTTCTGTACAAAATGTGTCCCCTGGAAATTTCTTTGTTGTCTTTGTCATTTATGTTTGCCTGTGTGGATTTCTAATACTTAAAATATTTAAAAATAAATATTTCCTACAGGACTAATGTGGCAGGTTTTTTTAAAAAACAGATTTAGACAGCAAAACATGACTTATCCAATCTTAGGGTGACACAAGATTCAGTGTATAACACTGCCAGTACAATGTAGGCCATTATATGAACTTCAAGACAAACCTTCTGCCAAGTTTTTTTGGTACCAAGTGGCATTAATTCCAACAAGAGATTACATGGCATTCCAAGATCTCATTTCAAAGCATACTAGCTTCAGGAGAAAGAAAATGTGCTTTGGGATAACATAGATCACTAGGTCATTCTTTCTTATTAACCAATGGAATGGAAGCTTCACCAGCTGGCCCAGAATTTATTGTCCATCCCTAACTGGCTGTGTGAACGTGGTGGTGAGTTGCATTCTTGAATCGCGGCAGTCTGTTTGTTGTAGGTGCACCCACAACACCGTTAGAGAAGGTGGTCCATGATATGGACCCAGCTACTCTGAAGAATCAGCATTATAGGGCTAAACCTTTCTTTTCAATTAAGTGCAAGTCATGTCAAGTATGCTGGAGTGATTTTTGTTGCATGATTGAGAGAGTTTCCTCGCTGTATCTTATCAGACATGCCACGAAAATTTGCAATTCATCCCTTACGGTGATTATAACACCCAAGTTCCATCTCATCTCATCATACGTCATTCTGACAGCAACTTGCCACTTACCAGAGATCCTGGAATTGATCAGAAGCCCTGGCACCGGTGCTACCATTGAAAGACTATTGTGCACCCAGACTAGCACTGCCAGTCCAGACCTGCTTAACGTAGCTCCGACATTTGCCCTGGACATGGCACAGTGGAGATTGGTAACCATCTTTCTGGGCAGGGTTTTGGAGATCCCATTGGATGGCATGGTGCACAGGCAGGATTTTCTCTTCCTCCAGTGCCAGCAGTGGCAGTCTTGACACCAGGCCATGCCAGCCTAGTGCATAGTTGCCACCAGGGTCAGTACAGTCTCAGCCATCTGGAGGAATGTCATCTGGAGGTCAGTCTTTCTCCACTCCACCAGTGTAGGTGTCACTGTCTCTTCTTCAAATCTCAGCCTCACTCAATCTCTGCCACTGCAGCCATGTCCCACTCATGTGCTAAAGCTCATGCTCTCTCGCTGTAATTAGTTCATGCAACATCTTTCCCCACATTAACTCACCCACCCCAAACTGTGACAATATTAACTCTGCGTTCCCTCTGTGCTGCCAACTACTCACTTGCCAGACCCTCCCACTAGCACCACTGTAGTAGTTGTGCCACCCACTCAAGATTTTGTACCTAGGTACTGTAGATGGTGCCGTGACTAGCGACATTGTAAACTTTTCACTGTACTCCTGTATCAATGTACTTGAGTACATATGACACTGAATTCTAATTCTAATCTTAATTCTAATTCTAACTCTAATCTTCTATAATACCTACTTCTCTCTCATTCTCGTAGCAAAACAGCACGCAATAGGACAGACGGTAAATATGCATAGTGTATAGCCTCTCATTCAGCTCCTAACCCCATGTGAGGACAAAATCCTGACTCTAACCATTCTGAGCAGGACCGCACAGGTGTCAGAGATTGCCATAGACTCACTATGCCAGGCTGTCCTTGACGAAAGCTATCCCCCTTGACTAGACTGATGTCTGCTGACAAACTGGACAAGCTTCTTGACTTTGTGTCTACACTAAAGCGACATGGTGGCTCAGTGGTTAGCACTGGTACCTCACAGCGCCAGGGACCTGGATTAGATTCCACCCTCAGGCTGTGTCAAGTTTACACATTCTCCCCATGTCTGCTTGAATTTCCTCCCACAGTCCAAAGATGTGCAGACTAGGGGGATTGGCCATGCTAAATTGCCCATAGTGTTCAGGGATATGTAGGTAGGTGAGTTATGTGAGGTTGGTCCTGGGTGGGGTGTTCTGAGGGTTGGTGTGGATTTGCTGGACCGAAGTGTCTGTTTCCAAACTGTAAGGATGGTAAAAGAAAAAGATAAATAGCCTGGCAAAGCAGTTGTAATATGAGCCTGAGGCTGAACTAATTGAATTGCTACTCTCCAACATGCGATCCCAATTCACTGATGCAATAAGAGATTCCTTTTGTTTCAATTTTTTAAAATTCATTCATGGGATGAGGGCGTCGCTGGCTAGGCCAGCATCTATCGCCCATCCTTAATTGCCCAGAGGACAGTTAAGAGTCAATGATATTGCTGTAGGGTATGGAGTCACATGTAAACCAGACCGGGTAAGGATGGCAGTTTTCTTCCCTAAAGGACATTAGCGAACCAGATGGGCTTTTCCAGCAATCAACAACGGATTCCCTAATTGCCTTCGTGCCAACTAAATGGGTAAGCAGACCAATCCAGAAGACAGTTATGAGTCACATACATCATTGTACGTCTGGGGTCATATAGAGATCAAATCTGGTAAAGGTTGAGGGCTTCCTTCCTTCATGGAAGCTGGGAAAGTACTATAGTTTTTGTAATGACTCAGTAATTCCATGACTTTCATAGCTAGTGCTAACTATTTATTCCAGCTTTAGCTCAATTACTGAATTTAAATCATCTCGTGGTGTGGTAGGATTTGAACTCAGGTTTCTAGGTCACAAGGCCAAGAAAATGACCACAATCCGACATGCTCTTGGTGGTTATAACTTATTGTTGATCCAAGAGACTGTGATGTATGTTGCCTCTCTCTTGTTTCTGCCAATGAAAAATAGTCTACGGTGAGAAACGGAGGTTGCAATCGGTTATTAAGTACAATAGGGATGTGACAAAATGTAAAAGAACAATGGATATCTATTACAGAAGGTGCACAAATGACAGAATATTGTACTTGCATGTTTTTGGCAAGTCATCTTCGATTTTACAAGGAGGACATACTGATTCATAGCATCCTGATATGGTACAATATTGTTGCTTCAAAGCACCAAGGGACTAGGCACTATCAGCCTGAATTTAAGGTAAACTGCATTCATGTTAAAAATTACAGTTGCTGCAGAGAGGAAGGCCAGGGGAATATACCAGCAGGAATTGCTGGAAAAGCTCAGCAGGTCTGGCAGAGTTTGTGGACAGAAATCAAAGTTAATGTTTCAGGTCAAGAGATCTTTCCTCAGAACTCCCCAGGGAATTACCGTTAACTCTGTTTTCTTTTCACAGATGCTGCTAGACCTGCTGAGCTTTTTCAGCATTTTCAATTTTTGTTTCTGATTTACAGCATCTGCGGTTCTTTTGGTTTTTAGTTTGGAACGTACCAGCGGTCAGGTCATAGGACTAGTGAGAAAGAAGCAGAGCAATGGGGAGAAGGAACTGAGTTTGCCTCCCAGACAGAAGCAGAAGTCAAAAAATAGGCTTTAGAAAATTGATGTGATTCAGAACAGGTAAAGAGAATGAGACACACACAGGCAGAGTCTCTCAACTCTCAACTCAACTCTCTTCAAATAGAATAATAAATACATTCATGAATGTACTCAAGTTTACTTTCTTTTGGCCTCTAAATATGAACTCATGTATTTTTGGGCTTCTTTATCACATTACGTTAACATCCCACACTGTGTTGGGAATGTCTAGGAAGGTCCCAAATTTTGGCATTGAGTATGATCATAACAAAATGGTTCTCTTCAGGAGTTGATATAAGTCAGTGCTCTAATTTCCAGCTAGACATTTGGGAAGGACTACAGGATCTGGCAGATTTGCAGAATTTGTGGACACTTTTCAGTAGGGGTTTGGGTAGGGAGCTTGCAGCACTGGCAGTGCTATTTATCAGCAGTTGGATAGGAAGATCAGATCTTGGGGACAAAGGAAAGATGTCAGGACTCAGGCAGGAAGAAGGTCAACATTGGTGTTAGAATTGGTAGGACAGAGAACAGCCAGGGGATGGATCAGAAGATGCTAACTTGGGAGTATTATTGGGGAAATCAGGCAAGATAATTACAGTCCCTAGGAGTAATGTTGGGGATAAAAGAATTCTGTTAGGGAGCAATAGAAGGTTAGGACTGCTGCCCTTGGGAAATTGGAATGAAGGGTGGGGGAGGAGCTGCATGACGATTGCTGTCAGGAGTGGAACTAGAGATCACAGGACTGGGAATGGCAATGATTATGGCAAGTGTTTGCATTTTCTTACTTTGGTGTTACGTACTGTTGGTTTCTCAGTTGCAACTAACGCTGGAGTTGCCCACATAGGGCAAACCAAATTTGTGGCTGGCACCAGAAGCTCGCAGGGAAATGGATTAAAATCTGTTTCAGTTGAGGGTATTAGTCATCTCCTTTAGAAGGATTAGTAGGATTTGCAGTTGGAATATCCCTGTGCAAGTTGGCCACCATTTTTGTCCCCAGGAAGTCCCTGTGGCACACAAGCAAGAGGCAATACTGACCCTAATATTGCACCTCTCATTTTTGCGCTGACCAGGTAACCAGCTGAATTAAAATTTGATTATAACTTGCCTTGATGTTTGTGATAATGATGGAGGTTGGTGGGAGTATAGTGGTGGAGAGGGAGTGCGGATGTTGCTGTTGTGAGAGAGATGGACACTTATGGTCCAGTTAAATTCTCTTGCTTACATAATGATTGTGTGTAAAAAGTGCCGGTGTGACAAAAAAGGACTATTTCGGCGCCATATTTGGTATGGTATTGATTTATTTCATTTTGTCACAGTACAGGACAGGTTTTGTGCAGAGGAATCATATTGCAGTTTAATGTGAATTACTACAGACTTTACTTGATTGGTCTGTTGCGTGAGAAAGGTAATTCAATGCATTCAGTTCAAATGGACCCACTTTTGCGATTTTGTTCAAATAATGGCAGAATCTTCCCAGCTGCTGACCTACAAGGCAATGATGAACAAATTGGGAAAATTGTGTGAGGAGCCATTGAGACCTAAAAATCTCATTTTCCAACCAAGAGTTTAATGGCAAGACAAGATTCTCAACAGTGAGTGGTGAGAGGCCTATTTACATACATTCAATTTCATTAACAGCTCATTGTTATCTAATCTAACCTCATTAATATGCAGTTTTCCATTTTCCTAGCCACCAGAGAGAATCCAGATGGTGATAATTTCCAACATGGAAGCCACAGCAGGTATCTGGAGATTCCAGCTTTTTGCTTGCACCTCTGGGCCTCTATCTTGGACAGAGACACCAACATCTCAGGGTACATGCCATGAGGTCAGCACCCTCATGCACCTCCCAGTCCATGGACATTGGCATCCAGCACATACCAGCCTCACCACACTTCCATGGTACATCACCACTACATGCGCAGTGCAGCTCTGCACTTCAATGCTATGCTTTAGAGTGCATCAGTACCTTTCATCGGAATGCTACTGCCTGGACACTTTACATTCAGTTAGCTGCTTGGTGTGATTAGGGTGAGGGAATGGTATCTGTACTGTCCAGGGTTTGGTTCATGGTCAGTCCTATGGGTCTGCTGCAAATAGTCTGCAGTGTCCCTGTCGCAGTCACAAAGAACCCAAAAGGGATCTTGTCAGTCTAGTTCAGGGCTGTCTATGTAATTTGGTCAAAGATTGGGCCACAGGCAGCCCTGTGGTTTTGTCCACTAAAATTCCATGGAGGGTTCTCAAGGACATTGCTGTGGGAGAGAAGTAGTGGAACATTATTGGAGGTGGGGTGCAGCGGGACAACAGTTGTGAAAGGGACTCCTTCCATTTCACCTGACCGAAGAAGCAGCACTCTGAAAGCTTTTGTGGTTTCACATAAACCGATTAGACTATAACCTGGTGCCATGTAACTTTTGACTTAGTTAGGTTAAAACAACACACTTCACATCAGCTCTAATGAAGAGTCATCCAGACTTAAAACGTTAGATTGTCCTCTCTCTATGGATGCTGCCTGACCCGCTGTGATTTCCAGCCGTTTTTGTGTTCGGCATAAGATTTAATAGCTCTTCTCACCATTCAAAGTTATAAACAAAAGATTGGATTTAGTATGATTTTGAATTAAGTAAAAAAGATTAGCGCATCTTCTTTTTCACATGCTTAACTTGAACCTCTGCTGTCCAACTTCCCTGAATACTGGGTGGTAAAGCATTGACTTTATGGAGATGAAATCTGGGTGGAATGTGCTGTGAGTAGTAAATCCATTATCCTTTGTCTTATCGTGGAACTGAAGTTGCAAATTCAATCTGTCATGTTCAGGAAATTATTTGTAAGATGATGATCATTCATGGAATTGCATGCACTGTCATTTCACAATGTGTGTCTGCAGAAACTTGGATATTTCACTGTTAGGCTATATGTACTTTCACAATATAATTTATTTTAAACTCTTTAGTTGCTTTAATGATGCAAGTGTCTATTTGTACTTAAGTTTAGCTACAGAACTACCACTAACATACATATCCTTATCTGATTCTGAATTGATTTTACAAAGCATTAGAGGGGTAAACAGACTATTATAACGTCAAAAGGAGATTTTTTTTGCATACCATATAAAAGTGGTGAAGAGGTTAAATTGTGCCAGTCAGCTATTTCGTGAATAGCTTAATCTTGAAGATAGGATGTGTGTGAGAAGCTGGCATGAAACAGCTTAGAACTTCCCAGAGAAAAAGGCTCCCAAATTCTCAACAAAGCTGCTTTCTTCACAGGTTTATATCAGTTCACATTCACAACCGAATCCTTTCAGACTCTGAGCTCTGTAATATAACCTTGATATGTTTCAGCCACTGCTTGCAAACATCTATGGTGAGCAAACTCCATCAGCCCTAGGAGACCACTTGGTAAAATACCTCCCACATTGTGACCTTAGCAAAAACGGATAGTGCACAGTGTAATTTTATATTAATAGCCAATGTAGTGACATTCAGTGGCTAGGTTGCAGCCCATTGAAGCACACTGGAAAACACATTATGTGAGCACTGGTTCTTCGGATTGGATTGCTTTCTCCCCAGAAGAGCCTCAGTGACTTCAGTAACCAAACACTTTTGTCAAAGCAAAGAGGAAACAGGAAATTAGATATCTGTGGAGTGTAGTTGAGGACTTAACCTACACAAATAAACTGCTCACAACAAAGTCTACGATCCAGGGAATGCAACAGTGACATATGTTTGAAAGTGGATGGTTCTGCAAATAGTTAATTATAGATCAGTTGATTAAGATTCTGATAAACACAAGCTTACCTGTCTTTTTAAACGGACATTTCCCCAGGGATTATTCCCCAGTCTTTGCAAAGACCAGCAAAAATGTGAATAAAAACCAATTAATGATATCCCAGAAAACCCAAGAGTAATATCCATGTACACATGTATTTATAAGCATCCACAAGAAATTATTTTTAAAGTTTCTATTTCAGATTGTTGATCCTGCTTGTTTTGTGCTTTAATTTTCAGTGCAAGCAAATTATTCAACTTTTGGACGCACTTCACTATCCCATTAGAATATTATTATATTAGATATTTAACAACTGTACTATATACCACAATTAGTAATTTTATTTTACAAAAGTGATTACATTTCAAACCATGCTGATTGTGAAGTGCTTTGAACTATCTGAAGAATGTGAAAGGCGCTATATAAATTAAAAATCATTCTTTATCCTCTTATAAATTGAGAATGCTTTCTCAGCACTCACTAGAAATCGGGAACTTTGGCCTTTTAGTGGCATGTATTGGTTAATCACAGACTACATGACCACTGAGTGTTGGTGACTGCTGGGATTCCTCACCATCATTGCATGTGTGAATCATTTTGGCCAGACAGAGGCTGAGCACACAGCATTGTTCAGCCTACTTTTTGTTTTTATGCGTTCATGATGTGAGATAGTGGAGAGTCATCAGAACAGTACCACAATGAACTTTCTCAATATCACACAATTATATTGAAGAAGGTGATCAGTTATGTCTTACTGGCAGAATTTTACAAATCCAAAATCAGTCTCTCTGTTCAAACGTCAAACTCTCTTCATGCATAAAGAATCCAAGATGACCCCACAAATAAATTTGGAAACAAAAGGAATAAACAGTATCTTTGAGGGAGAGAAAGAAGTTAAATTTAACATTTGCACCAAATTTCTATTTTTGCCACTTTTAATTTACATACAGTCTTTCATGGGGTGTAAGCATCACTTGTAACTCTGGAATTTGTAGCCCATCTCTATGCTCTCGAGAAAGGCAACAGAAAATGCATATGTATTAAAAATAAATCTTGAATCAGGAAGACACAATAAAACAATAAAACTCCAAAGACTGCTATAAAGTATTGAGGAACATTTAAACACAGGCTTGCTGATTTAAGCATCTATTGTGATCTCATGCATTTTTCAAAAAGCAGCAGGGATTAAACATGCCTGTGGAGAATCCTAGCAGTTTAGTTATGTTGCTTAAAAAGGGATTGGATAAATTATATCATCACAGATTCCTGGATGGATTTCTCAGTTATGTTAACAATTTGCATTGAAAGGAACAACAAGCCACAAACAGTGCTGGAGCCCTGAATTTTGATTCGTGAAATGTCAACCTTCTCCACTCTATTGCAAAACTGAGTTGACAGAAGCATCCATTCTTCTAAACTGATAACTTGCTATCTTCAATGAAAACAATTTGAACTTATGTTAAAAACAACATTGGCTTTCTTTAAACCCCAGTAAAATTAATACAGATGTTATGTCACTTAATGCACTTCACGTATGACAGTTTTCCCGATTCTGTGCTGGCAAAATATATTACTCTCTCAAATGTACTTGCGTGTAACTTTTTTTTTGTAGATTTCCATTTCTGCTGGTTAGTTTCAGCATGACAAGATGTGAAAGGATTCATCACTTAGCTGCTCTGACTTATTTTGTGCTTCGCTGTTTGTGCATCGTGTCTGAAGCTAGCTGCACTACTGCTTGGAAAGAAATGCAAACTTACCAGTTATAATATATAGGAAAATTGTTCTGATGATTAAAGGGTCACTACATTAGTTTGAAATGCTGGACACTTAACATAAGTATATGGCAGTGCCAGCGTTAACTTGGATGGCACCACTGCAAACAGTGTGATGTTTGGGAAAGTTCAAACTTTTTACTGTTCTAGGAGTATTCCAAAAGAAAGTTAATTGGTTCCTGCACTGATGTTTTAGTATATCCAGAGACCATCAGATTGACTAAAAGGGGTTGGCGGGTTCTAGGTTTCTGTGCCATAAGGATTGTCTTGATGCATGTGACAGAGGGTTCATCAAGATTTATGTACCTTGTCAGTCAAAATAATATCTGGGACCTTTTTGAATGGAATATGGCTGCTGGTGAATGCAACTCAAAGCTAAAACAATTGAGTTGGAAAATAAGAGAGGCCCGGTTGGTAAAAACTATGAGATTGGGCATGATGGTGCATTTGTGTATAAATAATGTGAGTGCTTGCAACGATGAGGTGTATTGTTAGAATCTCAGCTACATAAAGTGAACTTTATCTTCTTAGGGTCATATAAATGTACAGCACAGAATCAGACCCTTCAGTCCAACTCGTCCATGCCGACCAGATATTCCACATTATTCTAGTCCCATTTGCCAGCATTTGGCCCATATCCCTCTAAACGCTTCCTATTCATATCTCCATTCAGATGATTTTTAAACGTTGTAATTGTACCAGCCTCCTCCACCTTCTCTGGCAGTTCATTCCATGCATGCACCAACCTCTGAGCGAAAAAGTTGCCCATTAGGTCCCTTTCCCCTCTCACCTTAAGCCTATGCTCTCTAGTTTTTGACTCCCCTGCCCTGGGGAAAAGAATTTGACTATTCACTCTATTCATGCCCTTCACTCTTCATGATTTTATCAACATTTATAATTCCAACGCTCCAGGGAAAAAAAGCCCTCAGTTGTTAATTTATGTTTATTATAGCTGTTTTGTGCATTAGAAGTTTTAAAATGTGAAATCTTGCCCAGCAATTTCCTTTCTGTTGGCTTCTGGAAATTCTTTTAAAAGTTATCTCGTCCTACAGAGATTATAAGATACATGGAAGAGAATGAATTAGTGGTCATAAAGTGAGTGATAGGCTGAAAGCCCAAATAAAAAGAAGGCCCAAAGACTACGTGAATACTATTAAAATGAGAAGATTAGTAAAGGGAGCTTCACATTGAATAAGTAAGTGCTTGGGTTCAACAATCAGAATGGCGTATACAATTATAATTTCAGTGTTAAGTGTTATGTATGTTATTGTATGGAACCTTCTCCATTATAGCTTAACACGTTCACTTCCTGAAAGCAAAGTCCACATTAAATTATATTTTGGATATTAAAATTCTTATGGACATGTACCTTTTTGTGGTAACACTTACTTCCCTCTTGTATTCTGTCATGTTTGTTTTCATCAAGTATTTTTGTCATACTATTTCTATCTCCCTTGTCTAAACTCTACCTGTCTTTGTTCCTTGTGTTTCACAGAGCACAGTTTCTGAGGCTTATTTCAATATGTCCTCAAAGCTTTACTCAGCTTCATCAATTATCTCCTTTACCCTTCTAAGAATATTAATAGTGTTTAAATATTGTTGGGTGGTTTTATGATAAAATGGCAAGACATAAAAATTGCTTCAAGACCATAGTTGCTTTGGAGCTCTAAAGTCAACCTGTTAGATTGTTTCTGTTTGAGGTGAGGTTGAGGGGAGGGATTTAATCCCCTCTTATGGTTTCTCTCCTGAATCCCACCTTCTTTGCCCCATGCTACCACATCAAAAACAGCCCACACTAGCCTGCACCTTTGGAACATCACAATAAAAAAAACCCTGCGATTTTAAGACTAGGAACTGCCCTGGTATCCTCATGCTCAACAGCAAAGAAAAAGTTAAGGCAATGCAGAGAAGCAGAAGCAGAAGCAGACAGAAAGAGAAAATAGAGGTGAGCTCAGAGAAAGCGAAAGCAAAAAATAAAACTGGAGAAGGTATTGAAGTATTAAGATTGAATGTGATTTATTCAACCATTGTCAGGTAGTAGTACTGATAATTTGCTGTTTGTCTCTTAGCGTTACTGTCCTATTGTTGCTGACGAGACAACATCCAAGGTATTACAAGCAAAAAATTTCAAATTTTGCTGTTGGATAAAGTTCCCAAACATACATGCCCAGCTTCTCACCCAGCAGAACATGACCTCACATAAAACCTTTTGTATGAGAAAATAAATTGCAGGAGTATCATAGTGAAATCCAATGATTTTCCAGTCTGCCAAGTCAATTCCTCTCAAAAACAAGTATCGATTTTTACATACAAATAACACCCACTTGTGTACACACATAAAAGTAGTTATCCTAACGTGTGCTTTGTTAACATTTTCTTCGTCAACATTTTCATGTTTTGTTTTATTTTCTGTTTTTTATCCTTTGGTTTTTCATCCTCTTAGTTTACAAAATAAAAGTTGTACATTATGCACAATAAAGACATGCAGACCTTATCAAGTTTGCATAAGTACGATCTCACATCAGCACTCACTGCGTAAATCCATAGGTCACAAGAGGCTGATGAGTTCCTCATTGTTTCTCTAGGCTCTACTTGTAGCAACTGAATCATCAGATGCCAGCCTGCAGCACATCTTGTGAATGAAGTTTGAGATCTGCAAGAGATTCTTTTTTTCTTTCTCCCTTCCTTCCTTTCTTTTTGTAACATTTTCACAACCTGCTTCCATCTCCTTTGCCACGCTTCGGACTGCTCAAAAACATTATTTTCCAGTGTATTTTTGTTTTGTCTGTGTTCAATTGTGAGCATGCCAAAGTGAACTGAATTAAATAAAGCATGTGATGTGTTCAATGCGACAAAAAAAGCCAAACAAACATTGTGAGATTTACATGATTTTCACGGATTGAGCTGAGCAAGTGTTTGAAATAGTTCCATTTCCTGCACAGCAGCGAGTGTCAGATTTAATTTACTTTTATAAAATCATATTGGGAACAACTGTTCAATGTACCTTTTGTTGTCCTTGTGCTAGGAATTTAACAGTGACAGCCTTTCCATTGTCAGTGGTTCATTAGCACTGACTTTGCTGAGAATGACTTTATATAATGCTCATCAGAAGTTTAATTTATTACCTACAGAATGTTCTTATACGTTCTCTAACCAAAGATATAATTTTTTATTGTAAAAAAGACATACTCATATTGAGACAGATAACTGCCATTGACAATGCCTGAAGGAAGCCAACTGTTGCTAGTGCCATAATTAAACGTTACAGCCTCAAAGAAATACCATCGTTCTCACTTCAGCTACTTAGTTTTTTAGGCAATTAAACCGTTGTGGCGTGGAGCTGAATTGGGCTATGCTTTCAGTTCTAGGTCAAAGCAAAACTTATATTTCATTGTAATTAATATCCCGTAATGAAATAGTGGTAGCTTGAAGTTTTGAACTTTTTGAACATTTTCTTACTAACTCTCAGATGTTGGTGATGATGAAATGTGAAAGCAGCCAATCACAAGGGACCAATAATAATGGTGTTGCAGAACTTTTTGCAAAGTTAGCAAGTAACTTAACAGATATCAATGTCAGAACATTCACTAATCCAGCTGTGGAGCACAAAATCTTTGTGGGAAACTGTTCAAAGATGATTGAGAATAATCACAATTTGCAGAGGCCCTACAATGTGCTCATTTTATGATAGAATGTGGAGGAAGGTGTTGCCAAGTACCATGCCATGTAGTTCACCCGTAGTCAACTAAATGATTATTTAAATTTTGAGAATGCACAAAGTTTGACTGAATTTTGTTGCTGTGTGTGCAGCAGCTACTTTAGTCATAAGCAATGTGGCAGTAACACACTATAGCCTCACCAGTCTGAAATACCTGGATATTTCCGGATTTCACAATGTTCTGAATTATAGAATGATATTTGAATGCTAGGCTGCAAGTGTGTGAAATGAAAAACCCCATAGTATAAATATTTATCTGAAGCATAAAACAGTAATGAAATATTATAAAGCAGCTACAAAAATAGCTTTACTTGGCCAAATATTGCAACTTCCATGTTTCCATTGCAAAACACTGTAAGTAAAATGGTGCCTTGAGTTACTTATGCCTTCTCAAACATTTTCCAGACGGTCGGTGTTTACAGACATCAGATTTACAGTCAGGTAAGGTTACAGTATACATTCCTACTTATGAATAAGTGGGACAAATCTGCAGTCTGCAATCATAGCTTTAGTGGAATAGTTATTTATAATTATGGGACTGGAACATTTTTTAAAGGTTGTCACACAAACTTCCAGTTGGTTAATCGCAGGACAAACATGTTACCGCACTTAAGAGCTAAAATAATTACCACAAAGCAATCCTGATGATAAAAAAATGCAGTATTCTTTTCCCACACAGGCTGCGTTTAAATGTTTTTAAAAACTCCCCTAGTTTGGAGAAACATGAAGCCATAAACTTGCATTCTAATGCATATAAACCCATTGTTTATATCACTTATCATTTGTTACTTAGCTTATTTGGTAGATGAATAGTGTGTGGTGCAGAATAGGGCCAATAGTTCAGTCCCTGTGCTAGCTGCGTTGCTCAAGGAGGCCTGCTTCCTCATCTTACCCTATGCTTTTGCCATGTTTGTCTTCAAGCTACATCTTACCAATTGTGTCTGTCCAATGACAGAGATGCCTACTGTTGTTTGTGGGCTATGGCTCCATATAGTACACTTTATCATTCAGCATCATTAACTGTGATGCACTAAAATTGTTCTGGCAGTTTTAAGTAGTTACACCAACTAATTTTAATGAAATGACCTAAAACATGATTTATTTAATGAACCAATTCCATAAACATGGGAAATTTCACCTCTACACACATTTGATTAATTGATTTGGAAAGTTGGTTTCAACATAGGACAAGGAATCTAGAGAATGCTGAGTTACAAATTGGTTCAGCAGATTTCAGAAGCTGTAAATGCAGCCCAACATCCTCTCATTCTTTTTCTTTTGATTAATTTCAAAGTGTAAATCTGATTTCCAGCAACGTGTTAGATTTTGGAAACAGAAGTGATGTGGATCAACTATAAAGAAAGAGTTGAACTATAAAGAAAAAGTCTTTAACCTTTGGGGGACTTGCGCATGAAGCACAGAAAGCTAGCACACAGGGACAGCAGGGAATCAAGAAGGCTAAAGGAATGTTGGCCCTTATTTCAAGGGGGTTGCAGTATAGAATAGGGAAGTCTGAATGCAACTGTACAAGGTTCTGGTGAGGCCACGTCTGGAGTACTACAAGCAGTTTCTTTTAACTCTTATTGAAGGAGCTATATCATTTAGGATGGCACAGTGACTCAGCGGTTAGCACTGCTGCCTCACAGTGCCAGGGACCCGGGTTCAATTCCACTTTTGGGCGACTGTCTGTGTGGAGTTTGCACATTCTCCCCGTGTGTGTGTGGGTTTCCTTCAGGTGCTCCGGTTTCCTCCCACAGTCCAAAGATGTGCAGGCTAGGTGGATTGGCCATGCTAAATTGCCCGTAGTATTCAGGGATGTGTAGATTAGGTGACTTATAGGGGGATGGATATGGCTATGGGTGGGATGCTCTGAGGGTCAGTGTGGACTTGTTGGGCCGTAGGGCCTGTTTTCACACTGTAGGGATTCAATGATCTATGATTCCATTGAGGCAATTCAGAGAAAGTTCACTAGGCCTAGCCCAGTTAAAAAAAGATCGTCTTACGAGCAAGGGCTAAGCAGGTTGGTACTTTATTCACTGGAGGTTAGGAGAATGAGAGGTGATCTCATTGAGACACATAAGAATCTTAAGGGGCTTGACAGGGTAAATGCTGAAATGCTGTTTTCCCCTCATGGGAGAGTCTAGAAGCACAGGGCATGGTCTTAGTCCAAAGGGTCGCCAATTTAAGACAAAGCTGAGGAGCAATTTCTTCTGTCGGAGGGTTGAGTGAAAGGTCAGAAAACATAGGAGCAAAATTAGGCCATTGGGCCCATTGAGTCTGCTCTGCCATTTGATCATGACTGATATATTGCTCAGCCCCATTATCTTTCCTTCTCCCCGTAACCCTTGAACACCTTATCAATCAAAAGCCTATCTATCTCTATCTTAAATGCACTCAATTGGCTTGGCCCCCACACCCCGCTGTGGCAATGAGTTCCACAGAATCCCTGCCCTCTGGCTGACAAAATTCCTCCTCATCTCACTTCTAAAGGATTGTCCCTTCACTCTGAGGCTATGCCTTGGGTCCTAGCCTTTCCTACTGGTGGAAACACCTTTCCCACATCCACTCTATCAGGCGTCTCAGTATTCTGGAAGTTTCAATGAGATTCTCGCTCAGCCTTCCAGCCTCCATCAAATTCTCAAACGCTCTACATATGACAAGCCGTCCATCTCTAGGATCATTCTTGTGAACATCTGTTGGATCTCCTCCAATGCCAGCATGTCTTTCCTTCGATATGAGGCACAAAATTGCTCACAATATTCCAAGTGCAGTCTGACCAGAGCCTTCTACAGCCTCAGCAGTACATTTCTGCTCTTGTATGCTAGTCGTCTTAAAATACAAGCTAACATTGCATTTGCTTTCCTAATTGCCAACTGAATCTGAATGTTAACCTTAAGAGAATTCTGAACTAGGACTCCCAAGTCCCTTTGTGCTTTCGACATCTGAAGACTTTCCGCATTTATAAAATAGTTTACGCCTCTATTCCGACCAAAATGCATAACCTCACACTTTCCCACATTGTATTCCATCTGCCACTTCTTTGCCTACTCTCCTAGCCTGTCCAAGTCCTTTTGCAGCCTCCCCACTTCCTCAACGCAACCTGCCCCTCCACCTATCTTTGTCCATTTGCAAACTTAGCAACAGTGCCCTCAGTTCCTTTATCCAGTTTGTTAATGTCTCATGTGAATAGCTGTGGTCCCAACATGGATCCCTGCAGAACTCCACTAGTCACCAGCTGCCATCCTGAAAAAGACCCTTTTATCCCCACTCTCTTCCTTCTGTCAGTCAGCCAAATCTCTATCCATGCCAAAGCCCTTTCTCCTTACAGCAACGACTCCTACGTAGCAGCCTCTTGTATGGCACCATGTCAAAAGCCTTCTGGAAATCCAAAAAGGTCACATCCACTGGCTGTCCTTTGCCTAACTTGTTCATTAGCTCCTCAAAGAATTCTAAGTGCTTTGTCTGGTGTGACCTCCCCTTCACTCTGCCCTATTTTACTATGCACATCCAAATACTCTGCAATCTCATCCTTTGTAATGGACTCTAAAATCTTAACAACTACCCAGATCAGACTAACCAGTTGTGAGTCTTTGGAACTCCTTGCCACAGAGTTCTGTGGGGGCAGAGTCCTTATGTATATTTAAGACTGAAATAGATAGAATATTGGTCAGTCGAGGGATCAAGGTTTATGAGACGAGGGAAGGAAAGTGGATGTAAGGAATGTCAGATCAGCTATGATCCTATTGAATGGTGGAACAGGCTCGAGGGGCCTGATAGTCTACTCCTGTTCCTATTTCTTATGGTCTCATGGTCTTAACTTGCACTATCTGGGCAGCATAATAGCGACATGTACCTGTGGCCAGTTTAGGTTTGGTGTCAGGCCTCTCCAGCAGGATCCTATTATTTCCTCTTGTAAGTGCGTGTCTTTTCTTGGTGTAATATGGAAGTCTTCCTCTCCAAATGCACTTTCTCTTTGATCAAGATAAAATAATGACAAATCATTATCAGATGAGTGACTGTGTCCTTGATATTAAGTTGCATTGTTTGGATTATTTCTATTGTGCTAGTGCTAAATTTATATGACTGAATTAGGTGAACTTCTGGGGTCGTAAATCCAAGTGATTACTCTGCATTTATTAGTCCAGTAACCACACAGCATATTTCTGCTCCCTAATCCCCCCCACAGCATCAGGAGCATGAACAAAAAAAATCACTTATTTTAATAGAGACAAATCCAGACTTGTTATGCTGTTGACCTGGGTGTTACCTGGTTCAATAATGTCACAGAATGAAAGTAACATTAGACAAGTACACTGAAAGTGGTTGTGATAAACTTGACAGCAAAATAATGAAGAGATTACCCCATGATTATTATTGAAGAATTGAATAAATATATCATGAAGCATGAAATGGTTCATTCAGAGGCAGAGTACATGCAGAGTAGGTTAAATTGCAACTATGACAATACTTTGCCTCTGGAGCTATAGGTTGAGTGATCAAGCCCCATTTTAGTGATCTGTGCCCTTAATCTGGACTAACACTCCAGTGCAGTGCTGAGACAGTGCAACACTCGTAGAGATCTCATCCTTCATCTGAAATTTTATACCAAGGTCTAACGTGCTCATCAACAATGTGTTGCATTATTTCTAAGAAGGGCAGGCAAATTGTCTTTGGTGTTCTTCCCAATATTCCTTCTCTAATACCATCACTTCATCTGGTCTTGCACCTCATTGCTGTTTGCTGGAGCAGATTGTGTGTAAATTAGCCGCTGTGCTTCTAATATGACCCTGATGAGTATGTGTCAAACAAACTTCACTGGATGTAACATTTTGGGGACTCCTGAGGTTGAGAAAGGTGCTATGTAAATGCAAATTACTGCTTTCATAGAGGTACTGAAAGATTTCATGTAAACATTCTTCACTCTTCATTTTAAAAGTGTGCCTTCAACAAAATTGTTGTTGAAACAGGTTTACACAGATGCCTGACTCAAGTCTGTGTGTTTCCAAGATCATGTGTTTCCTCATCTTATAAATCTGGAAAATCCCTCACATCATTTCCCAATTTTTTTTTCTCTATAACAAAAATGAATTTATCTGCATTATCCACCCTTCAGGGATGGGAACCGGACCTCTGCAGCTGGTTGAAAATTTATCGCAAGAAGTAATTTGTCCGTGGTTTCTGGAACAAATGTGGCCTGTAAATTGCCTCGCCGAATCACAAATCTCTCTCAGCCGCAAGTTCACGCAAAGTGAATCATTTGAGGGGAAGTTCAAACTGACAAGAAAGTGGAGTTTAAAAAAAGGTCAAATTTTTTTTTCAAAAAAATTATGAGCCAATTCACTTTTCTCTCGCGTAAAACATACGAATAAAAAAAAGTATATTTAACTTTGGCACAGTGTTGACTTTAGACCTTTTGGAGCCGTTTTTAGAGAGGTGATATAGAGTATGATCTGTTGAATGCTTACATGCTATACTGTTGTGGTTCCTTGAGGCAAGGGTCTACTCGTAAATTATCTGCTTTATTTTGCTTTAGAATCAAGTGAAATGTTATTATGCTTTCACTGGGACTTTTCCTCCTTTGAATTATTACAGTAAAACAGCTCTGGAGGTCTGAGCGTTGAAAGCAGGGGAGCTTACTTTCTGTGCAGGCAGACACATATTTCCATGTTATTTAAGGGCTCCAAGGCAGGTTTGCCCTGGTGGATAAAGGTGCTATTCACAGGCATGACCAGATTTCATACAACACCTTAGTACAAAAACAAGGGCGAGGCCGAAAAAAGTCAGGACATGTTACCTTTCTTCACACAGTCAGGTGTATTACAGTGCATTCCAAGAGCTATTCCTGCCTCCTGTTGAAAGATTGTCAATGAGCCATTCCACAATGGGTTCCCACTTTACCGAACCTATACTGTATTATTAACTCCCTTTAGATTGTGCCATGTAAAATTAATACTCCGAAAGGATGCAATGTAAAAATGTGAGGAATGGATTATCCCTTCTCATGCGCATTGACATTGTCAGCAAGGGATCTGTAGATTCATTTGTGCTATTCAAGTGAGTTTTTTTTGGAAATCTACTTGTTCATAGGACGCAGGCATCGCTCGCTGGGCCAGCATTTACTGCCCATCCTTAACTGTCCTTGAGAAAGCGATGTTGAGCTGCCTTCTTGAACCGCTGCAGCCTATGTGTTGTAGGTACGCTACATAGCTGCTGTTGGGTAGTGAATTCCAGGATTTTGACCCAATGGATGCTGAAGGAACAGTGATATCGTTCCAAATCAGGGTAGTGAGTAGCTTGGAGGATAACTTTCAGATGGCGTGTTTCCATGTACCTACCTCCCTTGTCCTAGGTGATCATAGAATCCGTACAGTGCAGAAGCAGGCCATTCAGCCCATTGGGTCCACACTGACTATCCTACTCAGACCCACCATCCTACCTTATCCCTGTAACCCGTGGCTAATCCACCGAGCCTGCACATTCCTTAACACTATGGACAACTTGGCCAATCCACGTTACCTGCATGTCTGTGGACTATGGGAGGAAACTGGAACCCCCGGAGGAAACCCACGCAGACATGGGGAGAACATGCAAACCCTACGCAGACAGCCGCCCAAAGGTGGAATTGAACATGGGTCCCTGGTGCTGTGAAGCAGCAGTGCGAACCACTGAGTCACCGTGCTGCCAGTAAAGATCGAGATCATTGGTTTTTAATGTGTTACTGAAGGACCCTTGGTTAGCATGCAATGTAAGAGATACACACCACAGTTACTGTTTGCCATTGATGAGTGGAGTGAATGTTTAAGGTGGTAAATGGGGTACCGACCAACTAGACTTCTTTATCCTGGATGGTTTGAACTTCATAAATGTTGCTGGAAACTTTAATTTTCTGCCCTCCTGTCCTATATTTACAACATCTCTTTTTATGTCCTGCAGAAATCTGTTGAGCTGCATTTTTTATTGTCAGAATTTCAGTTTAGACCCTGGGAGGTCGGCGTTCCTGATCAGTTTCCCGTAATTTGTATTGAAATTTTATTCAAATGGCAGAGCCACTGGGTCCAAGGTCCATTGGTACAGCGAGGTTTCAGGAACAAATCCAAATTTTGGCAGTGTAAATGATCTATTGGTGCAAAGGCTCCCTTCATATTGATCTGCAACAGAAGAGGCTTGCAGCTTTGTATTGTACCTGCAACAAGAAGGCTCCAATAAAGGGAAACCTGTCAGTAGGAGCAAATGCACCTTACAAATGTGGACCTGCCAACTGCCAACAACAACTGAGTGACACATGGGCCTGGATGATATTTTCAATTGAATTATTTGAAGGAAGCCTGTACCAAATTAAACCTGGTTTTAAGTGCCTTGTGAAAGTAGGATAACAGGAATCAGTCAGGGCTGTGAAGGCTGTGTGGGTCAGCCATCAACCAGAGCAGTTAATGCTGCTGGGGAACAACAAAATTGTTTAAATCAGATGTGCTAGCATTTATATCAATCACGACCTAAGTAGGAAGATTTGTGTTTACGTGCGCATAGTAAGAACAAGGGCTTCACATTTTGACAGATGAAGATAATTCCTGAAAAATCTCATGCATTGAGGAGACCTAACGCCATTGAGGAGACCATTACAACTAGGTCCACTAAAGGTTAAGAAGAATTCTCCAACCTCTGTCCCAGATTAATAGGAGTGGGCAGTAGGTGTGTCTCTCCAGAATTATCCAGAACAAATAATGATTTCTAAATGGATCTAGTGTTATCTTCTGTTCTCCATATGCAGCATATCCCATGCTCTTCTTCCACTACTTGAGCAGTAAGATAGATCTAAGCATGCTTCCTATGAAATGCAATTATTGCAGGAAAATATGGTAGTCATTTTCAAACAAGTGCCATCTTAAAAACTGCCACAAAATGAGTGACAATTTCATCTTGATATGTTGGATTGCAGTGTTGGTTGAGTGATAATAGAAGCCAGAAGAACTCCACCTCTCCTTCACTAGAAGTCCAGTACTCCATTAGAAGTACTTTAAAGGGCCCAATGGTGGATATTTTACCAGTGGTGTGTAGCCATCTGGTGAACCCTGGTGGTCTCGCTGTAGGCTTAGTGTGTATGAAGCCCTCTAAACAGGCACTGTGCCACCATTGGTCACCCCTATGAGAACAATCCCTTTTTCTTTCTCATGACATCCTCTTCCCCACCTTCCAGCCTTCTCTGCACCTGGCAACCCTTGATCCCATTCACCTTGCTCCAAAGGTGACGTTCTTCACTGAATCAAGTACTGGGTGCAGTTCCAGTAATGGCCACAATCCTGGTGGCGCTACTGAGACTAAATAGCAGTAGCTCTCCTGTGTTTTTTCGAGGGACGGTGTACCGAATTGGCTGCTGGGTGGCTCTACAAAATGAGCTCCTAAAAATGATTGAGCAGTGATGTGTTGTCTCCATCACCTTGATAAAATTAAGTCCTCGTATTTCTGTGGATCAAATAGTGGGAGCAGGTCACAGGGTATGATGCACATGTGGAATGGGTGATGTCACCAGATGCATTTAATAATCACTATCTATCTTCACAACCTGGATGAGTCAGGCAATCTGCAGCTACTGTCCATCCTTATGAACCTGGGCCAGAGGTCAGGGCATGCTTGTTAACCTCATTGCCATGGTTTTCCACCATGGGGTCAGGTGTGGGGGACTTTTCAGGATTTAAATCCAATGACAGTGAAAGATGTTCCAATTCAAGATGCTGTACGGAGCTTGGAGGGGATTTTGAGAGGATGGTCCCTCTATAAAATTGTTGCTCTTTCGGTCTTTTCTAGGGATAGCAATTGCTCTCAGTTTGACAATTTTAATTGAGCTCTACAGACCTTTGGAGGATGGAGTTACAGATTTCCACAGCAATTGTGTGAAGGACAATGAGCTATTCTCAAAAGAGCAAGGGCCAATGATGAGTGTGACCACCATCAATGCCTTCAATTTCCCCTTGAGGCCATACAATACCCTAGGTTGGAACCTTATTGCCATTTCATAGAATCCCTACAGTGTGGAAACAGGCCCATTGGCCCAACAAGTCCACACTGTCCTGCAGACACATCCCACCCAAACCTGTACCCCTTTAACCCACACATCCCTGGATGCTATGGACACTTTAGCATGGCCAGCCCACCTAGTGTGCCCATCTTTGGGCTGTGGGAGGAAACAGGAGCACCTGGAGGAAACCCATGCAGACACAGGGAGAATGTGCAAACTCCTCACAGAGGGTCACCTGAGGTTGGAATTGAACCCAGGTCCCTAGTGCTGTGAGGCAGCAGTGCTAACCACTGTGCCACCCCTCTATGCAGTTAATGGAGCAAAGTCCTAAAACTCTCTCCCTGACAGAACCTACACCACAAGTACTGCAATAGTTCAGGAAAGTGGTTCACCATAAACATCGCAAGGATGAATTCAGCCTCAAATGGTATAAGCTTTCTAGGTGTTTTTCTGATTAAACACATGCAAGCACATGGTGAGTATTTCATAATATTCCTGACATGAGCCTTGATGATGGGATGGTTTTGATCAGTAGTGACAGAAGCTATCCATTGTAGAGTTTGCAACCTTCGCCCAGTTCCTATTATTCACTTGTATTATCATTACATGCACAAGGATTATCATGCAGAATATTAAATAATTTACAGCCTTTCATTATTGTGATCTCAACGTAAATGGATATAACTCTTGTCATTGGCATCTACTCAGTAGTACCTGTCTTATCTAAAACCTGAACTTTAGCCTTAAAAGTTTGAAAATTGTATTCAAATCCAGTTTTTCATATTTCATACTGGAGTGTAATGACTTTAATATTTATTAAATCGTTAATAATGTTATTGTCAAATTTCCTGATAAAAGAAAATTGTATTTGCGTGTTGTGATTTAATCTGCAATATATTGTAATTCAATCAATCTGACATTTTAACGGAGAATTACATTTATTACAAGCTTCCTTTGCTACTGAATGTAGAGGGAGCTCTCTGTACACTTACTGATATCTTTCAGCCATCTCCCTGTTCATGGCTCTTTTTTACTGCTCTGAAATTCTAGGGTCAGAATGTTGTCTCCAACTTCCTGCTGGTGATATCACAGCAGGAGATGGTTTTACATGAAAAGTCTATTACCAATCTGGACAAAAGTTTTGAAGCATGTTGAAACAAAGTGGAAACAAGATTGCAGGTCACCAGAAATCACATCAGTATCTGACTCTGTAATACATTAGCAATATCACATTCTCTTATAATTATTACATGATCCTGCCTTCTATCAGTACCTAGTTAGCGCCTGTTCTAAAGGTTATAAAAGTTAATCTTGCTGATGAGAAGCAGGCCTGTGTAGGATCATCAATTACCAATACTTCACCAGTATTCCATTAGAACTGACTTGAAAAATCTCCTATCAACAAATTTTCTCGACACTTTTATCCTGAATATGAAAGACATGCATCATGTAAGGTCACGAAATAATCAAATGTAGATTATTGCTGTGTGGCAAATGAAACTGTACTTTACATGCAGCCTCATTTCCTCCCCCAATGAATTGATACATTGAAGTGAAACAAAAAGGCATTTGTGTGTGGTTCACTGAAAATACCAAACACCTATCAAAACAAAGAATTTGAATGCTGAGCAGCTAATGGGATCTGGGTGGTTAGGGAGAGTGGGTTAGAGTGAGCTAGTTTCCCAACCCAAAGCCCTTTGGGCATACACCTGGTGTCAGGTCATGTTACACTGTTACTCCCAGACCTGCAGGTCAGGACCTAGTTACTGACAGGCCTGAAACCTCAGCATGTCTCTGAACCATCTCTGTAAGGCAAGGCTGTCAAATGCAGATCAGTTTACTTTCATGGACATGCAGGCATCTTTATTAATTATCAAATCGTCCATTGTTTTAAACATTGTCAGAAAATAGAACATTGTCAAAATGGTTAGGATTACTTGGTAAATGTTTAAATTAACAAAACGGATCAGTGCGTTGCAATCAGTCACTTCTTTCGTGTCTCTTCTTTCAGTGACATTTATGGGAAATGTGTCCAGCAAAGTTTAAGGAAGGTTCAGCATTCCAAACTGATACGAGTATTAACCATTTCACTGCCAAATCTCCTCTACAGCTTATACAATGTAAGTATCCACTGCTTTCTAGAAACACAAAAAAAGGCACTTAATTATGAATGTTCATAGAGATCAGTATATCAAAATGTTTGCGGTAATCAGAAATTGGGCAGAGAATAGGACTTGTGAAAGAGGTGGGCCAGAGATTTTGTCAAACAGATAGTTTGTTTTTAACTGAGAATTGGGAAAACAGAATTTCAGAGTGCAAAACCTCGACTTCTGAGGCATTGTTTCACTGGCTAGAAACATGTATTTCATAAATGATATTTTTAGACTTATCAAGTAAAATTATCAAAAAATACTCTCAAACTATGTGGCATTTTATTTACATGCAAACTGAGATTTTTAAGTAGTGACTTCATTAAGAAGTTATTATGGGAAGGCAATGAGCAATATCGAACAAATTTACTGTTGAATTTGAATGTGTTGTTGGCATGGGTTAGTTTGGATGTATGGTATATTGACAGGCCAGGTGCTATGTTTCTGCGTAGTGCAGTGTTCATTTCTAGCCAATGATTCTCAGCTAGTGAGCCCCTGGTCTCAGCTGTCTACAAGAGCAATGATCAATTGGAGATGGGAGGCTTTTCAGCAATATTTGGATTGCTGCATTCAGTACACTTCAAGAAAGACATACTGACCTTGGAAGGGCTGCAACACATATTCACTGGATTGATAACAGTGCTGGCAGAGTTATATAAAGACAGAAACAGCTTCAAATACTCAGCAGGTCTGACAGCATCTTGCAAAGGAAGTTTGGAGAGAAATGCAGAGGTTTTCTTGAGGTTGATCTTGAGCAGCTCTGTGACACAGGACTCTGTGCTATACTGACTGTTCCCCAGAACACACACCGAGACAAACATCGACTGTGCCTGGAGGACAATCGACTCAGTGAAAGACATTCTTCAGTCTGCCCAAAATTTGTTGGCCTTCCAGAACAAGGAGCTGACCCTAACCGAATGTTGCAGACTGGCACATTCCAAGGGCCAGGACTACATGCTGAGGGATGCACTAAAGCTTGGGGAAGCTGCTGCCAAGGCACAATGGGAATAGACCAATGTTTGAGGTCTTTCTGCTGAAGTTAAATGGGGGTTCATTCAGTTAGTGAATGTAATGCATGTAAATATAGTCTTGTACTAGTAAGAGATGCCTTTGGTTTATATGTTGGATAGAGTCAAACTCCAATTTTTGTCTTTTACTTCTTTTGCTACTGTGCAGAACCAAACTGCATTCATTACTCTGCGTGTGTGTATGCACGTAAAAATATTTTATGAATAAAATATATTTTCGAAATAAAAAAAGGTCACAGCGTCTGTAAAGGGAGGAGTGTCACATTCAACTTGAAACTTCAGCTCTGTTTCTCGATCCAAGACAGATTGTTTCCAACAATTTCTGTTGTTGTTCAAGATTTCCACCTACAATATTTCCAGCTGCAGTATTTTGCTTTATTATGTGGGAGTTAAGTTATAAGGGCTGGTTACATAAATATACTTTTTATTCACTTGAGTGTGGAAGATTAAAGGGCGATCTGATGGAAGTGTTTAAAATGTTAAAAGGGTTTAAAAGTGAAACTGTTTCCTTTGATGGGTGAATAAAAAAAAATAAGTGAATGTAATTTTGGAATTAGAATTGGACAAATCTGGAGTGAAACAGGGAGCACTTTTCATGAAAGCAAATGACTCTAAAGGAGATCGATATTGGACTCAAAATGTTAAATCCACAAACGTTACCAGACCTGCTGAACACCTTCAGTTACTCTCAGCTTTAATTCTATAGCCCCTTTTCAAACAAGTTTAATAAGACTTCCTCCTTTACGTAGCTATGGAATCTGAGACAAATAGGGCTTGTAGGACATGTGGGCAAAATGAAGTTGAAGTGAAGACCTGTGATAATTTCAGTAAACAATGGAGCAGACTGAAGAAGTTTAATGCTCTAGTCCTTTTTGGATACTCACACTGGAATGGTGCACAATATGAAGGAATCTAATTCTATAGCCTCGCTCCCATTTCCACAATTTCATCCCATAATATTCCAGCTCAATAATAACTTCAAAGAAACTGTTAAAAAACTTATTTTTAAAAGCAGAAAAAGCAACATTTTACTTTCAGTGTTTATTTTAAACTTTAAACATATGAATTTGTGTGTAATATTTTATAAAACCTAAGAATTGCAATCTTGAGCTTGCACATCGTAGATTGCATATTTCTACTAACACTTGTACCATTCTGAGGTGTGCCTAAAGAATTTGTCTTGAGAAACATTTGTCCTGATACCTAATATAGAAATTTTAACAAAAGTTAAGTCTTTAAAGGTTCTTTGACACCTCATTGGAAATTCTACACCTAACTTAAAATAAGGCTTTTTTTTATCAATTAGAAAACTTTTCATATAACTTTCTGCTAAATAACAACAGCAAAATGTAGTTCTGTTTCAAGAGATCCAATACCATTAACTAACAGCAGGAAGCCAAAATTAAAACTTGAATTCTGCCCCTTTTAAAGATATTGTTATTTTTTCAATATCTGAATACTCTCTCAGGGTGCATAACATACACTTTGACATGTATACACTGTGTCATACACAGAGAGGTTGCTTTACATTGGTTAAAAAAATCTTATTACAGTAAACGTCAAAACTAAAAAAAAAATGAGATGGCTGGATGCAAGAAAGATAAGATACATTTTGACTGCAGCAAAAATGAGAAATGCTTTGATTATTTTTCATATTCTGAATCCTTGTTTGAATCTAGTTACTAAACTGAAACTAACAGTACAGTATTGTTTACCGTAGGTATGCAGTGTGAGACTGGTGTGTTGAAATGTGGCAGTTTATTTAATTGCGAAATTCCTCAAAGTGCCTCCAGGTTAGCTTCTCTCCAGCAGGGGGAGCAGGGCACTAGCACACAACCCCAAGACCTTGACTTGATCTTCACGACTAGCCATTTGTTTATTTCCATTATGATGCACAGATATAATATTGGCTGCAGTTAATTTGAAGTTGAGGGTTTTGTTTTGCAATAGGAGTATCCTGTTTCCTGCTGCTCTTCACACCGGAGCCCTAGATGGAGACATTCACCTGATGGATTTATGCATTTCCACAACACAGCGTAATTAACCCCTTGAGAAATAGGACATCATGAAGAACTGTAAATATACAAGATCAGGCTTTGTGTTGCTCACTCGATGGGCAATATAAGCAAAGACTCAGTTCTGATTCCCTCATATTTCTCTCATTTAGAAGTAGCATGTATTCACAGTTGATGGTGAATCAGTCCTGTATTTTGAAAATGGCAAAAGAAAATGCAATTCTTTAAGGAAAAAAAGCAGTAAGTACGCACAAATCAAAGGACCAAAAGTTACATACAAGTTTTTTGTTGTCTGTGGTGTTGGGCTGTGTCTCTATTTTAAATTGACTGTGGTGAATTGCTGAGAATATTTGGCCTGACATCATCACGGAGACAAATTCACAGTATCCAGAATGTGACAAGAACCAACTTGACCTTTTGTCTCTTGGTTAATTTGTTTGCTGCATGGTAAACATTACGAAAGGTTTTCCAGTAGGTCTCGTCCGCAGAGCAGAGCAGCTGGTTTTACCTCAGTCAAAGCCCCATTTACTCCGGGAAGTGGCTCCCTATATCCTAGGGACAAGCTGCTGTTTGACCCCAAGAATGTCGGTCAAATAGATATAATGTGAATGGGGCTTTAGAGCTTCAGCAGAGTGGAGTTCAAGTCCTGCTCAGCAACATTGCCATTTGAAGCTGTATTTACATTAGAAATGACTTTCCCTAAGGATGTAGAGAGTTTTTTAAAAAAAGTACTTTTTTTCTTGCTTGCAAGGAAAATGACTCTCTGCATCCCACTGGGATTGGTGGATGACTGGAGAACATAAGCGGCAGCCAATTGTCTCTTTAAAATTTCTTTTCAAAGTAAAGGAGATTATCTTTACCACAACCCTCTTTGGAAAGAGAAACCTTTTTCTCTGTAACTATATCACTTCCCAATCATGTGTTCAGACTGGAACATTCCACTCCCTATACACCACCCCCCCAGATTATGGGGGAAACCTTTGAAGATTCCTGCCGCCATGAAAGAGTTAAACCTTCAAATTCTGTTCAATTTTATCCCGAATAGCTGCCACAAATGTAAATCAAACCTTGTCAAATTATAACATAACCAACCCTTTAAGTAAATCTATACAATAAAAGTAATCTGCTGAACTGCAAAACTGTGCGCGATCTGTGCCTTTTTATATGTTCTGACTTGGTCTGTCAGTTATGATTTTTTTTTGGTTGGACTGTTACTTTTTTTTTCAACAAGTCTTCCCTTGCATCTCCCTTCCCCTGTTCTAGTGCGTTTCCTTTTAATAGCATTCTCCATTTCCCAACCCCCAAGCTCCTGCACATGGCAGTGGAGGTCACGCCAGTCCGAGCCTGGATTTGAAGCATATGGTGCTAACCCCTCAGATCTGCTGACCTCATCATTTCTCAATGGGTGCACTTGACAACCAGTTACTCTCAGAGGTTCTGGTTGTGGGGCCCCCCTGCCCTGCTCTCCTGTACCACCCAAAAAATAAAGAACGTCTTCTATATTCTTGTCTGCCTCACACAAGCCGTTTGAGGAGCTATTTAACAGAATGATTGCATGTAAACAGGCTGGTTACTTCATTAATCTTAGTTACTTCTTACAAACCTCTCATTCACCGTCCCCTCTCTCTTTAAAACCAGAACTGTGGACAAGTTGATCGAGGAATCTGGATTCTTCGACCAGAGTGGTCTGCCTTTATGAATCATTCTTGAGTGATTTCACAGTCAGCCCTATCTGTGGAAATTGTGCTCTCTTTCAGGGCTCCATCTAAAGCCAAACAGTGACTCATTGTTTCAAGCAGGCCAATGGATTAAGTATGCTGACTGTCAGATTGACAGATGCTTTATATTTTAAAAGTGAGATAAAACATTTCAAGTCAAGCAAACTTAAGCCAAAAGATGTCATTGTCCCAATTTCGTCAATAGAGGACATTTTAAGTGATGGTGTTCAGATGGTGGCTATTTCTCTCCTCACATTTAATTTTCTCTAATTGTTATGACTCTGCTTTTCCTGAAAGCTGCAGTATCTCCCTTTTCAATATTCTTTATTGTAGTATCACAGGGCACTGCAATATCCAGCATACACTACATCCCCTTTCACACATCACAGGCTTCTCACATTTCCACATATGGGAGCCCTCTAACCCAGTTCCACACACAAGCTCAGAATGCCCTCAGATTTCTCTGCTCTCTTTTATGGTCTCTGTGACAAATCTCAGGTGTGTTTTGCACTATTTGCTTTTACACTATTACATTGAAAAACATGTACAATTTTGTCAGTGCTTAAATCAGGGAGATGGAACTTTAGTAACATACGTCATGATAACTAATGTTAAGTGGATCCCTATAAACTCACTTAGTAATATTTCGGTCAATCGGCTTCTGAAAAACAGCTAGTAACATTTTAGATTGGGGTTGAGAAGTTGAAGATCGGATGGAGCTCCTTCAAACCACTTCACAAAATAAGATATAATCTTTAAAGACTTCTTTTGAAAATGATATAGGCTGGTAAGAAACCGTTAACTTCAGAAAATATTGAAACATTGGTAAGGTGGGTAAGACAGAGTAAGACAGTCTAATTAAATGATGGAACTATGATTGTCCTGTGACTGTTCAAAATTCTTTAAATCTTCTCTTGAGTGAGGTGCTTTGTTTAAACAATGTTTCAGTTTGTCTGTTTTAACTGAAGTGATAAAAAAAGAGTAAAATTAATCATTCAATCAAAATTCAGAAGTGGATTTCACTTAATACTTGTTTTCCTACAGTTAACACTGAGTCCTCACCTGTTCACAGATGAGTTGACACCTTATCAGAGCTCCTTTTGCGTTATAACTTCAGAGATCCTGTGTTGATATTTAGTTTACATTTGTTGTAAAGTAGAGTGGCTATTACTTGGAGCAATACTAAGCATCAGGCACATGGCTCAGTGCTGCTACTGAATTAATCTCAGACTCGAAAAACACAGAAACCTTCCCCCACCACCCTGCCCCCAACCTCTGAGTTCAGTTGATCTTCTCAGAGAAAACTCCTTCAAAATGAGGAGAGTACTCCTTGTAAATCATCACCAAATGTTCTGTATCTTCAACCTTTAAAGCAAAGTAGTGTCGCTGAAGATAACCAGTAACTCATTAATATTCGCTTCAATTCTGAGGCACTTTCTCTAGTAAATCAAGAGGGCTAAGTCTGTCCGTTTCAGTGTTCTTCTTTTGTATTCGCTGTCTATCAGTTATTACTGTCTTTCTGAAGTGTAGAGCCTAGATTGCTATTTTATATCTAAAATGTCCTGGCAAGAAATTTTGAAGATTTTTTTGCCAATCAACTTTGACGATGATATAGATGTGCAGATTTCAACTTTCACTTGTTTTTAATATTTCGTTATGAAATGAAATAAAATCTGAGTCTCATCCCTGCCTCTGCTGCTTTTAATGTGTAAAATCGTCCAAGTAACACAATCCCAAGGGTATATAGCCTTTTTTCTCACTCTCATTATTTTTAAAGTCAGAAATGAGTTTACGTGTTTACTTTTTCATTGAAATACATAAAACAGTTTTACCAGCCACCTTCACAAATTAAATCATTCACTGAATCTTTAAGAATGCGTAACATATATTTGATCCAATTCAAAACTACTTGACTTTAATGTTCAAAACTAAATATGTGCCTTAGTTTTTAGTAAATAGACTTTCTTTAATTTTGTAGAAAATTGTCTTTTAACAGAGTGGATCTCCATGTTAGTTTTGACTTGTTTAAAGGTACAAAAGCTTTTGCAGACCTTGATGTAACCCAGATGCTTGTATCATCTACCTTTTTTTCCCTTTAAAATTGATCCTCTATAGGTTTCCTTTTATAAGTCTCTAAGCATATTTTTAGCTTCACAGACCAGCCCTTGATGAAAAGTAGATGCTAAATTCAGCAGCCAGGCCTCACCTAATTAGCAAAATGGGCTTTTTCTTTCTTTCTCTCATTCCTTTTTAAGCATTTAGTCTCAGGAGAGGCATCCAAGCTCTCAGCTGGGCTGTTTTGAAAACATTTCTTTGAATGCTTCTCCCTAATTCACAGCTTTGTTTTTAAGCTTTTGTGTTTGACTGTTTGACCATATAACATTATACATCTGGTCTAAAGCATGTTTGTAGTTTCTTCTCCCAGGGAACCTATGCATTCCTTCAACTCCTCCTGTGCAAATTCCAACTGATCGTGTAACATAAAGAGGCTAAAGTGGTGCCAAGCCGAAATGAGTGAAACATGAAAAGAGTTGAAAAGAATTCTTTCACTCCTTTTTTTTCCTCCACATTCTGCGCAACTCAGTGTCAACAGCAACAAGTCCAAATCATATAACTGTGGGAAAATGACATATAGTAGAATGGAGAACTCATTTAAATTCTCACTAGTAAACATTTCTTGGCCACTTTGTCAGGCAGGGGGGCGAAAAATGTCCCTAGATTTTGTCCATTGCATAATGCTGTAAGTGGTCTGAGATCTCTAATGGAAATGACCTGTCCTGTTGTTTTGAGATCTTTTTGACTGTTTAGTTGTATGACTCTATGACTGCTGCATTGCTAAGAAATTAAAACCTCCTAAATAGCCCTTTGTAATAGACTGAAGTCTGCTGAAGTAGGGAGACATTCTACATGTACCTAGGCCCGGGAGCGAAACAGATACGAGACATTGGGACTCAGATAATCCTGTTTGGGTGTAGCATGTGGTAATGGAGATGTTTATTTTATGAAATGTCACAACAGGGATGCCATAATCACAAAATCATGCAAAGATCTGCAATTAGCCAATAATAATGAATGAATAATAATGCTGCATACATTTTTTTACGCGATGTTACATGTTTGTGTTATGCGTGTGCCTGTATGATTTTTATTGGGAATTATATACCAATTATAATAAATTATGATTTACAAAATTGCAAATTAAGGGATTAATTTTAATATTCCTTGTTTTTGCAGCCAAAACCCTTACAAGTGAGCACTTCTGACTTTTCTAAAGACGGCTACTAACTAAGACAGCAACTGAAGCTGAAGGATTAGGTTGTCAAGCTCAGCTTGTCATTTTCAAAAAGGACTGCTGCTTGTTACATCTTCACAGACCCTGGCTATTGCTCCCGACTTTAAAAGAAGACAACCGTAGCCTGCATTGATCATGGATGTCCTGCTTTTATACATTAGAAGCTGTGGGGCTGTAAAGCTAATCACATTTGTTGAGTATGAATTTATCTAAAGGGGGGATTTCATGTGGAACCTCGAGGGTTAATGGAATGCTTGGCTGCACAATCTAAGAGAGTAAGGAGGCTTCTCCCAATCAGCTGTCAGCAGGCATAATAGCACAGGATGGGCTGTGTTAAGAAACAATATTCAGCAGTTTGAAGGCTCCCTTCAGCCTTCACAAGGAGGCTGAGATACACATCACTTACTCCGATATTGAAAAAACCATTGTTTTTTCTTTCCTCCTCACTTCTTCCTCCTGGGTTTGAATGACTAACCAGTGGAGCTGATCTGCCCACTTTATCTCATTAGATGCACCAGATAGAACACATTGATGTCAACCTATTGTTCATAGTCTTGATTTGAACAAGGGCTCTGGTCAGGAGGGGGCTGCTTTCAACGTGCGGAGGGCAAAAGAAAGTTGAATGGAGTTGATATCACACAAGTGTTTATCTTTTTGTCATAAGATTGGATGAAAAAATTCTGCACCAAAAGTAAATTTTGGCCCTTTAGAAGTTTACTAAGGCAACACGGTTTAATTTTGTGAAGTCAATTAATGATTTTAAATGTGTAAAAATAATCCTTGATATGTATTTAACAAGCTATGTGCATTATTTAGAAGGGAAATCTAAACAATTCAAATCTCATAAATTGTAAAGGATGTACGTGAGTGTCATTAAGGCAAGGAAAAACTGTGTCATTGTTCATCCTATGTTAACGCTTCTTCTCATTTGTTCTTGTATGATCCTTTGATCTCTCTGTCTATAAACTCTGTGTGCCCTCTCTCACTGCACCTGATGAAGGAATGGTATTCTGAAAGCTTGTGATTTCAAATAAGCCTGTTGGACTGTAACCATGTGTCGTGTAATTTTTGACTTTGTCTACCCCAGTCCAACACCGGCACCTCCACGTCATAGCTTGCTTGATGGCAGACTTCACCTTGCATCTGGGAGAACAGGTCCATTCCCTCTTGCAAATTTCTTCATCAGGCCTGTCAGTGCTGGGCCGCAATCGTCAAGGCAATGGGGGGAAGGTGAAGCTGCAAAGTAGCAAACCCAACAGTGATGCTAAGCACTTCACCCCTAATGCTGTTCCCTTTGCCCGGTGGACTGGTGAACCCCTTCTGTGGACTGGTGCTTGGCACATTTTATGCTGAGTGGGCTACATAGATAGCTCAGTACATACAGTCTGAGCTACTTTGTCTCCTGTACTGTAAAATCTTATAATTTGAGGTCAACATGAGCTAAATATAAATAAAAATAAGTGTTCCTACACTATTGTAGCACAATGTAATTTCCAAATCTATATTAAAATCAGTGTGACCCTGTTTATACATTGACCTTGTTTTAATAATAATATTGAAGCATCAAATTTGGCAAAGAGCAAAGTGTCAGAAGAAGGATTTGCCACTTAATTGGTGCCCCTTTAACAGTGTCCAGCATAACAGAAAAAAGTGTCTAGTTTTTCATAAATATAGTATCTTTATAAACAATATTGAGGAGATGTGTTTTGGTCTTTTCTATTACCATTTTAAAGATGGTAGCATCTTCTTGCATTTTTTTGTATCAATAAGCATAAGTGATGAAGTCTTAGAAATAATAGGTACTGCAGATGCTGGAGAATCCGAGATAACAAGGTATGGAGCTGGACGAACACAGCAGGCCAAGCAGCATC
>JAHRHZ010000048.1:11616430-11678255 GCA_024137785.1 Ginglymostoma cirratum | reverse complement strand
ACCACTTCACACAAAGCTCCCAACAGTAGTTACTCACCAATCAATCAACTCATGATTTTCCAGTGGTGTCACTGTTTGGTTTTCTTTTTCAGAGTCAGCATATTTTTTCTCATATCCATTTTGTGTCCGTCCCGCAGGACTCCCTCTTTCTACTCGTCTCCCTCCTAGGTATTTATTACCTTGTTAACGGCTTCCTCTCAATATCACTAACTATATATTACAAATCAGTAATAGAATACATATTTTCCACTTAAAATAAAATATTTTAAAAGTTTGTATATTCTCATTTAAAGTGTTGTTCCTAAAATCATTTACACATCGGCCAATGACTGTAAGGCTTTCCTGTGATTGTTTACTTCTCCAAAAATGTACTTCTTTCATAACATTTGTAAACATACATGACAAAACATTTCAACTTGAATATTACATTGTTTGCAAGAAAATTCAAATTATTCCCAAGAAGAATTTCCACTTGGTATGATTGCAGCAGGCATCACATAGACTGTAATCTCTACTCTTTTAGCTTTATTTCTTATTTTCATAACTTATGCTTATACTATTTATATCTGTAATGTAGTGTAATTTGTTTTCTTTATTTTCTTCATTTTCCGTACCTAGGATTTGTACCTAAGTACCTTGTGCCTAAGATGGTGGCGTGTATTGCCGATATTGTACACTTTTCACTGTACTCCTTTTCTTTCGTAACTTGAGTATACATGAAAATTAACCTAATTCTAAGATTCTAATTCATTTGCAAAATGCATCCTGTGTAACGTATATAGCATGAGGCCAAAGCATTTTCTTTTCGAAAAGTATGTTTTATTCATTAAATTTATAACAACACATTACACAGGATTTCAACTTGAAGTTACAATATTAGTAAGAACATTCAACTTATAGAATGTACTGCTCAATGCAATTATAATGTTCTTAATATTAACAAAGTGCATCCCTCATTAAAGATGTAGCCCAAGATCATCTACTGATTCCAGGCTCTTAGTTGACCATGACTGAGGGGTCTTATGCAGTGACTTTATGGCTTTCCTGTGATGTCATTATTCAAATTTCTCCTCTCATCAACTCCTCTGACTGCCCACCTCAGGGTGTTCCACTTTCCGACTCCTTTAGGTGCTGCCAACTGCCTACCTCAAGGTGCTCCACTGCCGACTCCTGTATGTGCTGTTAACTGCTCACCTAACTGCTCACCTCAGGAGGCTCAGCTCCATGGGGTTGGGGGGATTCAATGCAGACGCAGTCACAGCAGCAGCTGAATGTTGAAGCGATCTGGTAGAAATCAGACATGACTGCTTTTGGACAATGCACCAGTTGGATTAAAAGTTGTTCAGACCTCTAGCATTCCTCCCTCCACACCATTTATTCTCCGTCAAAATCATGTGAATTCATGCACCCGGCATCACCGTGCCTGAAAGTACCCCTTACCCAAACATATGCAACACCACTCACCCCTGTGGTTCCTTATAGCCCGATGCCAACTTACGCTGCCATACCCATCACAAAGCTTCTGGTTGAAGGCTGAAAGATATGGTAATGAGTTAAATTTAAAAAAATATATTTAGAGAAGATCTGAATGGCAGGGTAGCTGCTTTCTGAAGGTGAAGTAAGGAAAATAAGAGCAAGATTAAAGTGAAAATCAAATCAACAAAGAAACCCTAAACAAAATGGGACAGAGATTATAATTTAAGATTTGAATATTGAGTGTTAAGTGAAAAGATTTTAAAATTTCCTCAAGATACTTCTTTGGAATACTATAGTAAGTGTAGGACAGAGTGGAAGAAATTCTGGACCATGAAACTTACAAGACATAGTATCACTTTGACTCGGATAAAATAAGCTTTTGTTATTATTTGGAGACACAAGACATTTGGGCAAGTACATGGATAGGAAAGGTTTAGAGGAATATGGGACTAGTTTAGGTTGGGAACCCAGTCAGCCTGGAAGGGTCTGTTTCTGTGCTGTATGCCTCCATGAATCTGTGAGTCTATGCCACATGGTTACTCATACCCTACGTACCAAACTATGGTCATCTGTCCTTATCCACGGTCCCTTATAACCTGCGTGTACAATTATGTATCTGTACCTGACCGTATGGCCCACTTTAGCCCATATGCAAACACATAGTCCTCATTACTCACCTCATGTCTTCTTCATCAACTTATTGCCAACATTGCCAATACATGCGATGCGACCGTTTTGCACTTAAACCTCTCATTTCAACTCAGCCAGTATTCACCATAGGCTAACTTTAGGAGCCATGTTGAGTTGAAATAAAGCAGAAGTAATCGTTAATAAAAGCCCAGTGAACATAATTAAACCCCTTCAAATAGCTAATACTTCATAAAAAACAACATTTGGAATCGTAGCCCCACAACAAAAGCAGCTTATCTCTTATTAACATCTTGGTTATGTCAGTCAAATGATGACAATTACAAAATGATTGGAATTGTAGACTGTCTATTGTATGTTACAGTTTCAGTCAAGCACCAATTGTACTACAATGAAAGTTCCTTGGTTCATGTCAAAAAATGGTTATTGGAATTGCAAGCACTATTTGTTTTTAGCTTTGTGGGCAGAATCTTCTCAGGCAGAAAGTCACAAATTCCAACTAAGTTCTCAGTGCTGAGATGAGGTTCCTGCTAGTGGACAGTGAGAGGCCTATTAACACGAATTATCATTCATTATCATGCTCATCACCACTGAATCTCATCTCATTGATATACAAGTTCCCATTTGACCACCAACTAGACGCTGAGAATTCCTGATGTGAAAGTCAGAGCAGATACCTGGCAACCCCAGCTCACCATCCAGGAAAAAGCAGGCGGTTTGGTTGGTACTACATCCAAAAGCATTCACTCCCTTAACCGCCAACACTCAGTAGCAGCAGTGTGTGCTATCCACAAGACGCACTGCAGAAATTCACCGAAGATCCTCAGACAGCACCTTCCAAACCCACGACCACTTCCATCAAGAACGACAAGGGCAGCAGATATATGGGAACACCATCACCTTCAAGTTCCCCTCCAAGTCACTCACAATCCTGACTTGGAAATATATCGCCATTCCTTCACTGTCACTGGGTCAAAATCCTGCAACTCCCTCCCTAATAGCATTGTGGGTCAACCCACAGCAGGAGGACTGCAGCGGTTCATGAAGGCAGCCCACCACCATCTTCTCAAGGGGCAACTAGGGGTAGGCAAGAAATGCTGGCCAGACAGCAACACCCACATCCCACAAATGAATAGAAAAAAAAGTTCTCTAGACTTTTAGCTTGGACACCCAGCATCAACATCTCAGGGCATGTTCCATGGGCAGTAACTGCTGGCATCTCAAGTCCACGGACACTGACATCCAACATGTGCCAGCCTCTCCGCATCATCAAGGCACATCTTCAAAACATTCACTTTATGCTTCTTTATTATATCATTTTACTTTGGAGTGCTCTGACAATTCTCATTGCAATATTGCTGCAAGATAGGCATCAGATCACAGATTGTACTGGAGAGCATCTCAGGGCTTTTTGCTTATTTTCTTAGTGCTCCTTCACTTAGCACCTACCTGGATGATCAAAACATCCTTGCCTTGCCCACTAGCACTTTGCCCCCTTAGTTGTTCTTTAAAGGCTCGCAGTACTTCCATCTTTCCTTGCAGTTTCGCATTGAGACAGAGCTAATCAACAATCATCATCAAGGTGGACATGTTGCTGTATGGCAATGTGACTCCCACAGCATATGCCAACAGTATGTACAGCAAACCACTCATGTATGCCAACTAAACTGCCTTGTCTCACTGAAGAACTGGCCCTCAGTGAATATGACTGACCTCCAACAACCACTACCACCTTCCTTCGTACCAGCTAGTGTTCCAATCAGAGCATGTGCTATAGAGGCAAAGAATATCTTTGCAATATATTAATTTTTCCTCACCTGGTTCACATTACTAGTGTTACAATGTTCAATAGCTAAGTTCTGAGACAAGATTTAATTGAAGTATTCAAGATCCTTAAGGGTGAACATTTGCAAAAATGTTTGCCCCATAGTCATAAATGCTTCAAGAAAACACAGACTCAAATGTAGAACAGGAAGGATGAAGTACAAATACTTGGATTTGAATGAATATATTAAAGTGACAAGGAAGACTATGGTATTCATTGCATTAGCATCTTCAAGGAAATCTGGGAGAAAAACCATTGCAATGCTAAATGCTGGTGAAGGGAAAATATTAATTAGCCAATTACAGAAAAGAAATTGAGGACCTTTTTTTTAGACCTACAAAGATAATCAAGCAATCTCTGGAAGATTATGATCACATGGATCACATTATATGATATACTCTACAAACCTACCACTTCCCAAATGCATGGCTCTTCCATTCCTAATGTTGCAATCCCCATGGGTTATTGATAAACCAAAAGTAATCAAATTTACTGAACAAAATGAAGAAATTACCCACAAGATTTGACTTTCTATTACTGACTTCAACACTAATTCATTTAACATCATTTATGTTTAATCAAGCAGGAAAATTATGGTCAGTACAAATTATAAATTTCATGTGGAATAGAAGATACAACAAAAATTTTGTTCTGGACTCTCTGCATTCAATGATTCTAACTGCCCTCTCGCTGAAGCAGGTAGATCTCTGAACATGTCTCTTTCAAAGTTCACCTGGCTACATTTCAATTTTCACTTGCTCTCACCTCAAATTAATCTAAAGCCCTGCTGCCCATTTTCTAACTCACATTATACTAGCTCACAAAGTGCCCTTTTCTTCCCGACCTAAATAGCTCCTGCTTTGCCAATGCCTCGATTTTACTCTCATCCTTGTTTTCAAATCTCTCTCCATTTTGCCAAAGCTCTCCCGATTTCTGTCACCTTCAACCAATGGTTTAAGGACTGCAACTCTGGTGCAGTAAATAAAACGATATGAGAGAAAGGAAACAATATTCCTGGTCCCTGCACCCCTCCAAATCTGGCTATTTGTGTATTCTCACTTCTAATCATTCCACCATTGGTGATTTTATCTTCAGCTGATCTCTTAGCTCTGACTTTCACTCCAGGAGTCTTTCAGCCTCCTAGTTTTTCTCGCCTCCTTCAAAATGTTCCTTCAAGCTAACTGTTTTGGCCTGGTTATAGTCACTTGTCCTAACATTTCTTTCTCTGATTCAGTGTTCGATAAGACTCCTCCTGAGGTACTGTGAGATATTAAAGGTTCACTGAATAATGCTGTTGCTCATGTCCTATGATAGAGACCAGCAAGCATCGTTCCACAATGCAATGAAAACAAACTCTGAGAACAACGGAGATGTGGTTCTCTTTCTCCTCCATCAAGTGAAGAAAACCCTGATGGAAACAACTTTACAAGTTGCAGAACTGTTTTGAAGGCGAAGAAGGATGTGCAGAAATATTTTCCTGAGGCCTCACATGTCCACATCTAAATTGCACCTATTTTAATTCCAGACCTGGAGGAGTTAAAATAAAAGTATTTCTGCTCAGTGGAGTTACAAGCTTCTGTGATTGTATTGTACAGATGGTGTTTTATGCTTTTCTGACAAGGAATTATGACAGCACAATGTTGTAGGATATCATTTACAGTATAGGAAAGCATTAATGAGAGAAAAAAAATTAAAGGGGAAATATTGTACACCAACATTGAATTCAGAAGCTTTACTGTTGTGGTGAACGACTGGGAGTGATCTTCATTGTTCAAATGGGAATATGTTTTCGCCTGCAGAATGCTGAATGTTCAGCTTCAACTTGGTGCCTCCCTTGTGCTCTACGGTTTTCATTCTGGCAATTGTTCCGGATTTTGTTGTTATCTGATGCCAGCACTTCAAACAGTCTTTGTCATTATTGTCTACACTTTGGCAAGTAGCAAGCATCCAAAATAGTAAATGCTACAAAATGTGGCAACAATTACTCTTCCGAAGTATCGCTGTGAATACCTTAGGTAGGATAATATGCTATAAGCCTATCAAAAATGAACTCAAATGATTTGAGTACATAAAGATGAATGAGAAAAGGCCAACGATAAACCTGCTGTTGATTAGACAACATTGCATCAGTACTCCCCTCCCCAACCACTAGAAATGCTCAATCCTAAGGATGGCAAAAACAAGAGAGAATTTCTAGCAAGTTTCTCGTGATTCCTTAAGGTTTTCAAATCATTCCCACAAGATCCTGATTATCCATAATGAATTGGTGGACATACCGAACTGATGTCCCATTCTCCCCAACTAGGACAAGGACAAAACATGTCTGTCTATCTATAAACTGTACCTCAGTTTGTCATACCTTGGCTACTGATTCAGAAGCCGCACTTCTAATACTTGAGCTTAAGGTCTAGCATGATACTTTGTTGCAACATTAAGGGAGAATGACATGGTTAGACATGTTGTATTTTGAATGAAACCTGTCTACTCTCTCAAGCAAACGTTCGATCCCATAACAGTATTTGAAGAAGGATGAGGAGGGGTTAGTGGTGGCAGTGATGGCGAGGTCTCTCTCACACTGTTGCCAATGTTTAGCTTTCAACAAACACAAAATAATTTGTACCATAAAAATAAGTTATTAGGAAGCTTGCAGTGCACCAATCAGCTGCTAGGTTCCCTATGCCACAATCAATAATTACAACAGAAAAGCAATTATTTGCTCAGAAGTGGGTTGGAATGTCCTAAGTTTGTGAAAGTTGCCACATAAATGAAAGTTTTGGCAGGGCAGCCCCAGACTTCCTTGTTAATTTTTATCCCTTTCAACAGCCATAACAATCACAAGTTATCCATTCCACTGTTTATATTCATAACATTCTCAATTTCCTTGGCATAAATGTTCTACAAACTCACAAACCTGCTTGTCAAGGCTTATATCTTAAATAAATTATTAGTGTGTTCAATTTTAGTGGGAAGATTCTTGTTTGCCATTTTCAATATCATCCGTGTTTCCTTTGTCCAGTGATCTAGACACTATTTTGATACACTATGGAGAGATTTAGCTCATAGCATGTATCAATTAAAATAATATTAAAACAATTGGGCCTTTTGCACTTTGCTTCCCTTCTGAACAAACATTGGCGCCAACACTTTCTGCTAACTAAAACCTGGGGCTAAAGTTTACCAACAAGAAATCTTTTCTCATAACATTAGTTGATTAATCACAGAGGTCAGACTCTGAAGTTGTTGAATTCAATTTTCATCTCTGTTCTTTCTCTCACACATGCGTCCAATGTCTTATTTGTGTTTTTGGTCAGCCTTGCAGTGGTCCCATCTTCACACCTGTCATTTAATCTATATAACACCTCTATCACACCTTTACTACCATTATCCCTACCTTTGTCTTTTGCTGTGGACACTTTCACAATCTGTTCCATTCATTCCTCTTATCCCTCACTTCACAACATTAGAAAAAAACACATTTTTCCAGGCCCTTTCAGCTTTGAAGAAGTGTTACATTAGACTCATGATGTTAAAATGTGATTTCTCTCTCAACAGTTGCTGTCAGAACTGCTGAGTTTCTTGAGCATTCTCTGTTTATTTCAGATGTCCAGCATCTGCCGTATTTTGCTTCAGTTTGAACAGAGACATTGCTTCATGTGCTTTACTACAAACCAGGAAATATTTTCTCAATCAACCAGAATCTGAAGCAACAATAAAACAAAACCACCGAATATATATGATGAGTTCACTTACTGCAGTCAACCAGCAATAACAATCTAAATTCCACAACACATGGCGCTTATGAATAAAGCATTAAACCTTTACTGGCCCTGAAATGACTCTGCTCAATATTAACATGAAAGAACTGTCTATGTTTGTTTTGAAATACCACTCGAGCATTTTAACTGTTTAATGATTCTGCTTTAAATAGGGTTCTACTTTTAGCTACAAGTCAATTTCCATTGTAAAGCAAATGTTATTCCAGTACAAAATCAAAAAAAAAATTCTGAATGTGGAAATCTGAAATAAAAACAGGAAATGCTGAGAATTCTCAGCAGATCAGGTAGCATCTGGGGAGAAGGACACAGAGTTTAAAAGTTAAATCTTTTCAAAGGAGTCAAATTAACCTAAAATTAAGTTTATTAATTACTAAACGCGAAAAGACTTACTAATGCAACAAACATATCCAGAAATTAGGAATAAGAAGCAAGTCCAAAAAGATAAAATTAATTTTAAAAATGGATCAGTGTCTGAACTGTTTGTGAAGAGCGAAAGGTTGAACATTTCTGTGAGGTAGCATTGACGTTTGTAGTTGACCTGGTGGATTCACAATTCTTGATTTCACAGGCTTACTCTAGTTCCATTATCCTGATTCCTTTTTTAACTGGTTTGCAGCACTTGGAGCGAGAGAAAGTGAAACATAGTGATAAGTGAGAATAATTTTTTGTCTGTGACCATCACCATATGCCATAATCACCAGGGTGGCACGGTGGCTAGTAGTGGTTAGCACTGCTGCCTCACAGCGCCAGGGACACAGGTTCAACTCCTCCCTCGGGTGACTGTCTGTCTGCAGTTTGCACCTTCTCCCCGTGTCTTTGCGGGTTTCCTCCAGGTGCCCCGGTTTCCACCCACAATCCAAAGATGTGCAGGGTTGGTGGATTGGCTGTGGAAAATTGTCCATAGTGTCCAGGGATGAGTAGATTAAGTGGGTTATAGGGGGATGGGTCTGGGTGGGATGCTCTGAAGGTCATTGTGGACTTGTTGGACCAAAGGGCCCGTTTCCACACTGTAGGGATTCTATGATCTATGACTTGAATCCAAGCTTGTACACACAAGAGTGTTCAATCCAACAAGTCCATTCCACTGACTTTGCAACTCCCTTCTTTGCTTATTCTTCAAATGGAAAAACATAATATATCTGTATTATGAGAGGTAATTTTCTCCGAGTGGTCTGCTGTTGAGCAGGACATTGTCAACCACTCATTACCATTGTAGACACAAGAGATCACAGTCCACTTTGTTTGAAGTCTGTTTGACACCTTTAGTTGGTACATCTCGTCATTTCCGTGCAGAATCTATCTACATCTCCATCTTGTCTCTTCACAACTTGTCTCTGTAGCAATCTTCTTTTAAGAAGCACATTTTGGAATTAAGGGTTAAAAATGCTGTGATGTTTTGGGGTTCTGACCTGTCATTCCCCACTTAGATGAGTAGACTTCTATCAACATTAAGTTTTCAATTCTAGCAGCTCTCTTAAATTTCTGAACAGAGCCACCTCAGAATTCCCAGCAATGCGGGTGATTTTTTATGTGGTACATTTGAAGGAACAAGCTCCAATGAAATATCTTTGTCTTAAACTTTCCCACAGAAATTAATGAGTTGTGATCAGTATAGATTGTGGTCTCTGTGTACTTATTTCAGACATGTATCTCAAAGTGTTTGAGAGCCAATAGTAACCAAAGGTTCCCTTCTCTTGTTATTTGTTTAATTTTTTAGGGGGAGCGATGTACCCAATTGGTCTATCTCAGATTCTTTTTTGATAGCTATATTAAATGCTAGGTTAAAGTTCTAAGCTGCAAGCACAGGCTCTCTTATTAAAATGACCTCCAACTTTTCAAAAGCACCTTGGCATTTCTCAGTCCACATTACCTTTGCTTTTCTCTGCAGTAGGTCTGTCAGTAGCACAGACATTGTACTGAAGTTTGCAACGAACATTTAGTAGAACCCAACATCCCGAAGAACTTAATGATTTTTGTTTTGTTGTGGGACTAGGCCCATAGTCAAAAGTTGGTGATTTGATCTTGAACAGGAATCACAAAAGATCACAGTCCAACCTTTATAAAGTTTCATTGACACCTTTGGTTACAAATAGAAAGTTTTTGTTTTACATTTGCAATTATTTTGTCTGCATCAATCCTCTTTTAAAAAGTACATTTTGGAATTTAGGATTAAACATATCTTTAGTATTATGGCATTCTAATCCACCATCATAACAATATCTAGACCCTGGCTTTGCAGTGCTAGCAACCACAACAGCTTGCCTGGCTTTCCGTTGTCTGAAGAAGCAAGTCAAGACAGAGACACTGTGGGACTATAAGTTCTGAATTAAATGACAAATTACAGAAAGGCAAAGCAAGGTTGAGACTCTGTGAATGTCTAGATCAATGAAAAGTGAGTGAGCACTAAGCAAGTCGGCTGAGAGACCCCCGGAAATGCATCTGGTACAGATGCTGGAGATGAGTGTCTGTCCGTGAGTGCAGAACAACCTGGCAGGAATTCTGCGATGCAAGGTGACAGAATTGAGCTTGTGATGTGATGAAAAGTATTACTCCCAGATCAGCTTTAGCTGTGTGATGGTGCTGGTATTTTGCTGATGTCAATGTCCGTTGATAGATAGTGAAGGTTGCCACTGTCCATTAAAGTGTGCCATGAAATGCTGTTGAATAAAGGTTAACATAGAGGTGCAGAGAAGCAACTGGTGAGCTGCATCTGCCAGGTAACTGCTCAGTTGCTCAAGTCAGGGACTGATGCTCTTAAGTTTCTTACCAGTACCTGAAGAATTGCAAACTGCATATAAATGAGCCAAGATTAGTTAATAATATGAATCCAATGCATAGAAATCACTTGGTTGCCTCTTACTAGCTATTGAAACCTTAAGGGGAGAAGCAAAGACATTTTTCATGACAATAAGAATCTTATTTCTCCATTCATACCGTATTCTCGCACATTTTTCACCAATGTCAATACAGCCCAAAGGCTGGGAAAATGCCATTGTCTGCTCCTTGTTTTGCAAATGCTGACAGGCCAGCTGAGTATTTCTAACATTTTCTGTAATTATTTAAGTTATTCCAAATACAGAACTTAAAAAACAACTCTTAGGTGGCCATTTTGATATTCTCCATGAGAACAGGCAGGCAGCTAAAACTGTTTTTGTTAATTACCGTCCTTCAGCTGACAGGTTACCACCTTCCACAACTTTGATAAGGTCTACTGGACCTTCTGCTTTCCCAAAACTAGTGGAGTCCTCATCAGCGTTCCCAAATTGATGTGTCACTAGGGCCTAGCTGTGATTTTACTTCTGATCTGAGTGAGGAAGCCACTGCTATTTTCCAGGAAAAATCAAACTACTAAAGGGTCTCTGCTCATGATGGGTTTCTCATAATGTCATGACCACCACACATCCACCCCATGGTCAGTGAACTGTAAATGAATATAGTTCATGTCGCTCATTTAATTTATAACGATTCAAGCTGAAGCCAATGAGCAGTCAAGGTTTTGATTAAATGGATAAGAGTTAAAATAAATTGCAGACACGAGGATTAAAATAAATTCAAATTTGAGAAAAGAATACTTATAAGAAGGAATTCCCAATAAGTCTTTATAGAAAACATTTGGGCCCTGTTGCTTGAGTTTCTCATTGCTTAGGTGGAAACGTTAACACTGAAGGTGGATCCAGAAGGTGTGATGGTTTCTACAGTTGAAGGGTTGATGTTTTATTATATAGCAGGACAGCCGAATTTGGGAGAGAAGATTCCTAGTTTCTGGTTCTGTAGGAATGGCTCTTACAGCTGCCTCTTTATTTTGCAGCAGACAACTGCTGTTTTTCAAACAGACATACTGTTTCAGAAATCTATTTCTATCCTCCTCATTCTGTCTCTATCTGCTAGAAGAGTCGTTTCTTCCTCGAACCCTTAAGATGAAATCTTTCTGTTTTCCCCCTTGTATCATTCCTAACTGGCAAGATAAGGAAACCACTGTCACCATGCAACCAATGCAAAAACTAAATAATGATCTGCATTTGGCATTCAAGGCTCAGCTCATCGCGTACTTTTGGTTTTTCTGTTTAATGCCCAACTTATATTCTCAAAACGAATTGTCAAGCACTTTTATACTCTGCAAGGGCATTGTTTGCTAAATGTCTCTCTGTAACCAATGCAGAACTTGCAGTTTTATAATCATGTGGCTTATGACAGTCATGTTTCTAGCTTCTTTTGTCCAAGTAGTTAATACTTTTTACAAAAAGCAACACTCTTTAACAAATCTTTTTTCCTGAAAATTGCCAGACCATAATTATATAATTGCGACAGTAATTTTTCTTTTATCACCAAGAACCAATAAGAATGCCTACACTGCCCCATGTTACCCCCATGAGTCTCTTCTTCTCCACATGAGAGGTGACCATAAATTGCTTGATTTTCTGAAGGTTAGTAGCTTCTCTGCCGTTGTTTCCTATCCCACCTACTCCCAGCTTTGGATACACAGTAGACCGGCAATGTGCTAAAATACCCTCAATCTGTTTTCTATTGCAGCGGGAGAATTTACAATGCACACTGTCACCCACTAATCCATCCAAAGCCTGCTCATAGTTAAAAGCAGGGTTTGATTCTCTCAAATGATTAGGACGTCATTGGCACACAATTCTGAAATCCATTCAATATTGGTTCCTGCCTTGTAATTTGGAAAGCACTGTTTGCTAATATAGTTCTCTTTTGGTGGAAACTATAAATTAATTTGTACTACATTGTTTGCAATTATTTTGAGAAAAATTGACCTCTGAACACTGCATTTGAAATCATTTTCATACAGGTATCTTTCATAAGACAATATCTAAAATGGCATTGACAGGGCAAAGACATTGTAAAGCCATTATCTACTATACTATAATTGGAAATGTTTCTTTTCCCCGTGCACTCCATGAGTACTAGGTGAGCTGCCATGATTATTCCAGGTCTAACATTTTAAAGTAATTCTTCTGTCAAGGCTGACATAGTAATAACAGGCGTAGTTCAATAGATTTTCAGCACATTTAATGTTGCAACCTGTTTCAAGGGTAATTAAATAACTATGCTGGTACAAAAGTAGCATACACTGACAGTCATTCTAATAAGAGTATGATTATTGATTATGACTATATCACGGTAATTTATAATGATGAACAAGCTACTATTCGTAATTTTGTTACCAAGCAGTAGGTAAAGAAGCTCTCTGGAGTTTGCAAGCTGCTGTTTATTTCCAAAAGGACAAAAACACAGCTGACATCAGGGATTCTATTTAAAGTCTAGACATTTCTGACTTCACATTTTATTGTTCATATTCAGTAATTACTATCTTCGGTTCTAAATAGCAAAACACTTGCTCAGAGACTTCCATAGATTTTACAATTTTGTTCTTGAATATCTAGGTGAAAGCAGATAGCTAACACTTCTGGCTACCGTCAGAATTAGCTACCATAGCGAAACCTTCTCTAAGCAGGTATGTTTGAGAATATTAAATGGAATTAATTAAGTTAACACTTTTGTCTCAGTTGTGAAAGTCCCATGTGTAGTGACTGAGTTTTGTACTGAGTATTACAGGTTGAAATTTTCTTTTGCAAAGTGTTTTCATTTTCTCTTCGTCCTGTGTATGCTTTTACATTGTGTTAGAAGGCTGTAGACCCGCTTCCTCCATGTGACCCAGCAATGTGCAGCTCCAAAATGAGCCAGCTGCTTTTCATATACAAATCAATAGCTAATATCAGTGTACTCCAGTACTCCCCTGTGTCCGCCTCTTTTTAATCCTTGTATCCACGCTTATAGGTGCAATTAGTGATTGATAGTGCAAGACATATGAACTAAGCAAGTGGCAAACATCAAAATGTTGGAAATGAGCAATGGGGTTTCTGGCTCAGAGCACCAGTAGTTTGAACATAGATCTATATCATGATGCCTACATTGTCAGTAAATGTTCATTATTAGCTCTGTTCTAAGATCTGTGCCTGTATACATCTAGCATTCAATTCTACCTTCAGCATCAACAATTGAGCAGATTATTGATAACCGTCACCTAATTTTTCCTTTTTTTTTGTGATTATTCATAGTCCTCTTAATTTCAATGCAACTGTTGTTCACAGTTTGGGCATGTTTGCAGTTTCTGAGCGCTTCAACACACAGACCATTATATTCCATACAAGACTAAGGAGATACTGACATAAATCAGCAGATCGTTGCTAAACTGGGCATGGGAATTTTATTCTACATTTTTAAAAATGTAATCCACTTCTGGTATTCCCAGAGTTAATATAGAATAGGACACTTTAATCAACCAATAAAATACCCTTCTCATCAACAGAAAAGAATCACTCGTGAGAAATGTAATTTACTTTATATGACCTGCTATTGATTATTCTATGTCTGTTACACAAATATCACAGCAATTATTGATCGTAAAACCTTGAAGATAATAGCTATACTGAGGAAAAATAATTATGCTGACTGTGTGGTCAAATGCACACAATGTAAACAATACTGGCACATTATCAAATATATTAATCACCTATCCATGTCAAGTGGGCACAGAAACTGCATCAAGATTATCTATTTGTTCTTCTAAAGCAAATTTGTTTCTGTTTCTTGTCTCATTGTATAAAGAATAGAAATTTTCAAATAAATATGAAGATAGAAAGAATATTTTTTGAGAAAAACAGTTAGCTTACCAGAGAGAAAGATTGTTTAAAGTGAAGCTTTTCATGTTTAAATCCTTCATATTGTCTAACTCCTGGAATGAACTTGTATAAAGCACTGAAAATTCCTCTTTGCTTTTACGCAATTAATTGGCAACGAAACAGTAAACTATCTTTGAATAAATATTTTTTTTAAAAAAACACATTGTGTCATAATAATATGATGTTTCAATTGACCAACTGCAATTTATCGATGAATTAAGATACACAGATATTCCACACATCTAGAGTCTGACTGTCACCTTTTATCATTTGAATGTCATCATATTTGGACTACACATGCACAAATATTTCAGCATGGAAGGGTACAAATGATAGACTCTGTGCATATTGTTACAGCATTAACATCTCATGAGCTGGTTACAAGCATAATGCAACATTCAATTAGAACTATATAGATTTGGAACTGTTAAAGAATACTACATTGTTTCAAAAGATTAGTGCAGTAAAAACACTGTTCTCATTCATTTGTATTATGATAGTGTCAAAACACTAAACAATAAATCATTTCCAATTACTAGCTTATAATAGCATTCTGTTGATTAAATCTTTATGACTCATGTATGTATTTTAAATATACTTCTTTGAACTGAAAGTATTTTTTATAAAGAACAGCTTCTAACAAACTTTGTTATGTAAAATAGCTCCTTGTTATTTTCGAAAATAGAAGTTGTTTTTCCCAAATTTTCATGTTATTTCACTTGGATTAATAAGGTAAATTACAATGCACGTTTTGCTCGTTCAAACTATTGTAGACTTTAATTTTCCTCTGACAGATTTGCTGCATTGTGGTTTACACCTGCTTATTCATTGGCAGATAGAACAGTTAGGGTACTCGGGGACTCTGCAGGAGTATTTGGCTATGATTAATTGCCTTGTCTTGTGAATGGAGAGTCCTGAACAGCAGGATTCTGTGCATATGTAAATACAAGGCACTTTAATATCTCACTGCAAAACTGAGATTAACGGAATGGTTTAACAAGGAGATTGAGTTTCCTCTGTGTGTCTATTAGGTAAACTATTTAAAGTGTGTTTACAACATTTCCTACATTCTAGATAGTTGGTGCTCTTCATTGAGAGGGAGCAAATGGTAAAATGTGGAGCTAAAGAGCGGGAAATGCTTGTAGTTTCTAGTACCTAAATACTGTTATTGTGTTAATGAATGCTGGATATACATGAGACATTTTGAAGGGCCAATAAAGGCCATTTCTGAAAATTAATGCTTTATGGGTTGCAAATTGATCACTCAAGACCAGCGAAAAGGGAAAACAGCAGCTTTGAAATAAAACAGATGCCGAGCTTAGCTCTTGAGACCAAAAGCATATTTGTCAAACATTTCAGTGCAACTCTTTTTGAAAACCATGATGTAGGTGAGAAAGATCTCAACTTTGTTTTGAAATCCAACATTTTGCACCAGTCGGTAGAAATAGAAAAGCTGATTCGATACACCAGAAAACATGAGAAAATCTGAGCTCTTTAAACATGCTGGGGATTGCCACTTGCGCTTATGCAAAGACTGAACTATTCTGCATCCAATGAAATCTTCAAGGTTCAGCCTATATTCCCCAGACACTATGTGTTGACATTTAGAGATGTGATGATTAATGAATAGCGCAGTCAGTTAATCGTGACCTGTATCTGATTATTAATTGATCAGTCGGTCAACCATTATAACTGCTGGAGCAAATTAATTCAAAAGGTACAACCAATATACAAAGGTCATTTAGAAATAGTAAAACACAATTGAAAGTTTTTTTTTAAAGTTGCATTTACATAATAAATCTCCACGAGGCTTAACAAATACCTTTTTTGATTAGTAAATGTTGGTAGCATCCCTCATTACATCCAGCATCATGAAAAGGTCATGGTAAAACAAACGTTTAATATGAAAGAATAATTAAGGATTCTTCTGAAAATAATTTGAGTCTATCGTATTTGTTGGGTTGCAGCTTACGCCAGGGATGAAGGCATTTGATGTCTGGATATATCTTACTGCGATGCTCACGATAATTAGAAACTGTCTCATGTCTCATCATCACTTGGAACATTATCGACGACTGTTTTTAACACTGGCAGTCAATGCGAACTTTTAAGTATAATTCTTTATGAAAATAACTCTTCTTTTATTTACTCATTAAGGTAGAACCTGTCAAGGTGAGAATTTAAGTTCAAATTATTGGCTAGACCAAGATCCTAATTCTTATTGCACATCCTCACAATAAAGCTTCATCCCAAATCCTTCTGGCTACATAAATGTGATAATTTGGCTTCCCTTACCAGCCAATTTCTTTGCCAATGTGAATTACTGTAGCTGGCCAAATAGTATTGGATTGTGCATATTTCTAGACATTTGGTAGATACTTGCATATATTGGAAACGAGTCAATATTTTCCAAACTTATTTTTCTGAGCACTCATTGGTATCCATTAGGAAATGGATACCAATTGATTCTTTCATTTGAGATTTAGATTATATTTATGTCAATTTGTAGGATAGTGATATAATGCATTTCACTATCCAACCTGTTTATTTTATAATTGCATGTAAATGACATCAATCAGTCCTGCAGATAATTCAACAGATTGGCCAATAGGATTTGTTTGTTCCTGTATTGGTCCAAATGGAATGATGCATTTACCTTCCCCTCATATGTCATTCATTGTAAAAATATAATAACATGCTCAGATAATATCCCATTTGTTTATTGGCAGTTTTGCAAAAAAAATGTTCTGAATGTTGCAGTTAAAAGCAAAGCAAGGGTTAGTCGCTATTGACTTTGAAGAAAACTACCCATAAAGATCCAACAATCCCTGTGGTATGGTTTTCTCTTTTTGCGAGGACAGTTTGAATCTGTGTAATCTCTCATATAATCATATAAAACAAACCAAGAGGTTAAGGATATGAGAAATAGGGGCAGGCGATGACCATGAGGTATGCCAAGCCTGACATGATGTTTGATATAATCATGGCTCCTCTCTAACAACTTCACTTTCTCACTTCCTCCCCATATTCCTTGATTTTATGACAGTCTGAAAATCTGGCTACTTCTAGCTTAGATATAGTCAAAGATTGATCACTCTCAACTCTCTGCGATAAAAGATTCCAAAATACTACGACCTTTTGAACAAAGATGTTTTCCCTCGTTTTAGTCTTAAATGATTGATCCTTTATTCTAAAACTATGTCCTTTGACCTAGATTGGCCACTCAGGAGAAACGTTGAATGAAAACCTATAGAGGTCTGAGCAATCTGACTTATTGTAAGACAAGAGGCAGAATCAAATGAGAAATGTGACAAGGCCCAGCTTGATGTTAGGAGCAACTTGTGCATTGTTTAATCTTTTCTCAAGTGGCATGGCAGCTTTCTTATGAGGCAGGAGCAAGGTGCCCATTTCTGGCACACTGTGGGCTGCTAAGGCAGCATAGATTTGCCCTGCACTGAAGGCACATTGCAGGGCATGTCATCAAGTAGCATTGAAAGCCTGCACCAGGGACTGTTTGCACACATGGACAGGCATCTCCAGCTTCACAGACTGCAACAGCTGGCACTTCAATGTTGCTCGCTTATTCTCTTTGTGTTTACTTATTTAGTGCCTACCTTGCCATGCCATGCCTAATGGTGCATAGGTGCTTTAGCCAGAGATAAAGGCTGTGACCAATGCTCTGCTGAATTTCGCTATAGTGCAGAGACACAGACAGGCTGCTTCCCAGTAGAGGTTTGTCTGAGGGGACATCTCATTATATGACATACTGAATCCCACAGCTCGAGCATATGCCAACTGCTCGCATAGCAAATTCACTGCATGTTTATTCAACCATTTGGTCATGCAGGAAACTAGTGGAAGCCAGTTCTCAATCCAGTCAATGCTGGGGGCCACTGTCAGTCATGGTGTCCTGGTATAATGGCATAGAGCACACACAGTTCCAAGGTTTCTCCATCATTAGTTATTCACATGGGCTGGTCACCACCAGGGAATCTGTCCCAATATACTCCAAGCATTGGTGGTGGAGAGTGTTCAGTTGTCAATCCTCTGTGACAGTAGATTGGAGGTGCTTCGGGGCCAGATGATGTTCAAAGTTGATTTGCAACATGCCACTGGTATTTGTTAATTGAACTTGGGCATCTCAATAATGTGGAAGTTAACAGCAACCATATTACAAAAGGCCAATACTGGTTGTAGGGAGACAAGTATTCATTCAACTTCCAAGAGTCCTCCAAACCACATAACATTGCTTCTTTATCTATCGTGTACGTGTAACAATGGTCTGTGCTGAAAGCAGTGAGAAACTGAGCATTTGATGTTGGTTTGGGATAGGAAGAAGAGTGTTGCAATAATTTCATCTTCACCACATTATACTCCAGCTCTCCCGTCTATGCCCACTCAATCTATCAATATTTCTTTACAGCCTCTTTGTGTCTTGCTCACATTTTGCATTTGCACTTCACTCTGTATCATCAGCAATCTTTACATTACTCTTAGTTTCTATCTTTTGAGAATAACTGAGGACCCAGCACTGTTCCTAGTGACACTGCCACTAATGTCCTCTAGTCAGGAAGATCTGTCATCCTTATCCGACTTCAAACCTACTCTTAACTGCAATCTGAAATTGCTTGAGAAAGCCACCCAGATTAAGGGGCAATTATTGATGGGCAATAAATGCTTTCTTAGCCAGCAATGCTCACAAATAAACTCCTCTGATCAAGTCTACCAGTTACCGATGTCTGCGTCCTGGTTTGATTCCACCCTCGGGCGACTGTCTGTGTGGAGTTTGCACATTCTCCCCGTGTCTGTGTGGGTTTCCTCCGGGTGCTCTGGCTTCCTCCCACAGTCCAAAGATTTGCAGGTAGGTGGATTGGCCATGCTAAGTTGCCTGTAGTGTCTAGGGACATGTCGGCTAAACAGGTTAGCCATGGGCAATGTAGGGTTACAGGGATAGGGTCTGGGATTTGTGTGTGGGTAGCCTCTGTTCAGAGGGTCAGTGTGGGCTTGACAGGGAGAACGGCCTGCTTCCACACTGTAGGGATTCTAAGATACATTTTAATGCATCATTTCCCCTCCCTCCTGACACAGTGATTCATTATCTCATGCATTAAGCCTTTACAATGCATTGAATGCCTTTTGAAAATCCAAGAATACTAGGTCGATTGGTCCTCCTTTATCAACCCTACTCATTACATCCACAAAAACATCAATAAGCTTCGAAAACAGGATTTGCCTTTTGTAAAACCATGCTGACTTGTTCTGATCAATTGCCCAATGGCTGATGTCAGGTTAACTGTTCTATATCTGTTGTTCCTTATTTTCTCTTTCTCTCCTAAAAAGCACTCACTATCCTTCACTTTTAATGACAATTTTCGGACTGTGAAATAATTGGTTATGGTTGAATTCAGGTAGAAACCAAAACAAATATATAAATAAATTAAAATATTTTCTTCAACCATTTTTTAACGTGCCACAAATATCATATTAGGTTTTAGGATCAGTGATGGTGCTTAGAAGTAATCATGAACATGTTAAAACCCAGTTGCAGTTTATTCATGAAGGTGTAGCCTTTTGAAGGCCGTTTACACAAGACAAATAGTGTGGTAGTGACAGTTCTCAGCAATTTGATTGTTCCGATCAAATGGTGGAGAAGACACAAGGGGTCAAATGGTCAATTCTGGCTCCTAATTCAAATGTTTGCATGATCGCCATTGGTTGCAATCCCGGAGTGCCTCAACAGCACACCCCCTGGAGAAGCCTAGAATCATTGAGGCAAATTCTGGATTTCCACATTTAACAATGTGTGTGTGGACTCCAGGCATTGTTGTATTTTCAGTGGAATGATGACAGTGAATGCAAACAGATTCATTGTTGCGAAATCCAGGCTGTTATCTCATACAGTTTATGCAGTGCTTATATGTACGTGAGTGTGCATATGTGTGTTGTGTTAATGATATCTACAAGTGATATTGTTACATCATTTTAGTTTGATAATTTTCTTGTGAAATGCCTTAAACAGTTTTGTTTTGTGAAAGGTGCTATATGAATAGAAGCTGTAGTGAGTACCTCTGCTGTATGAATGGAAGTTGTAGTGAGTACATCATTGAATATATCGAGAGCCTTTTATCATAATGGTAAAGAGTATCACTTTGCTCCAACCTTCAATGAAGCAAATACTATATAACACAGATAATAAGGTAAGATTTTTATTTCATTAGAATGACAACAGGTCATTTGCATAATGGTCTTGATGAATGTGTTACAGTTGTCTGCTGAACAGATTATTCAGATTTTGACCTACAGAAGTTTCTTGCATCCACATAATTTTAAATCCAACTCCACAAAATCCTGAGGTGGCACTTTCAGTTGTTAATTTTGGCAGTAGTAAATTTTATTTATCATGTCCTTCAATCAACCTGTTTAAGTATTTAAGCGCAGCTTTTAGGAATGTTAGAATTCTATGGCTAAAAAACAAATAATCTTCAGAGATAGAATATGACTGAAATCAGTCTGCATATTGGATGAAATCTTTGCTTATGTGGCCATATCACTCTAGCAAGACCAAAAGGTTTATTAACATATTTTGATGTATAAAAGTTACCCATTCAGCATTTGCAGTGTATACAAGTTGGCCAGATCCTTTTAAACAATGTAGCACCTCTACAACGCAGAAGGATAAGGGTAGCAGATATGGGAATACCACCAGGAATAAGTTTCCCTCCAAGTCACATCCAGACATGGAACTGCATCACTCTTCCCTCACTGTCACTGGATCATAATTCTGGAACTCCCTGCCTAACAGCATTGTGGGTGTACCTACCTGACATGGACAGCAGTGGTTCAAGGAGGTGCCTACTACTTTTTCAAGAACAGTTACAGGTCAGCAATGAATGCTGGCCTAGCCTTATCCCTTGAAATGATATTTAAAATGTAAGGAAGCCACTAATGAATAATTTAAAGTTTGTGTTATAGAAAAGAGCATTTCTGGCACCCCTTCACATCCTATAGTATAAATTCTGCTTACACTACACTCCAGCGTGCCTCACACTCTTGATCATGGAGGCAATGTAGTTTCCTCCCATTTACACTTACAGTTAACTAAATTACATTGCTTCAACTTGTTGAGTCCTGGCTGTTTATGATCTCTCTAATCATTCCCAATATTGTAGCTGTCCTAATATGAATTGGTTTGGTTATTAAAATCAGATATTCAAGCTTAGTTAAGAAATGCATTTTTTTTCCAATCACATATTGTTTACAGAACTGAAGCAACTTCACTAAATTATACCTTCTCTTAAATCAGAAGTGTTCCATTTGGCACTAAAATTGTCAGGTCTGATTGGTTTAATTTGTGAAATTAGTGTAGTTTTCAAAGGAAGCCCTGCCCCACAAGATGAGGTTTCCTTTTCAGTTCATTGTGTTGTGAGTGCAAGAGATGATCATGAGCACGAGCATAACCTCAAATTTTTGCTAGTTCAAGCCTGTGACCAACCTGTTAAATAGTAAACTACAAGGGAAGTGTTAGTAATTTTCCCTCTTTCCATTGCCCTGTTAACACATCTCCACTTGATTACACACCTGATAATGATCCAAGGTTGTCAACTTGGTGAATACTTTTTCCAAACTTTGTCAAAAACTTTTATTTGAGTTACAAATGCAAAGACCCCCATCTCCACTTATTTTTGTGTGTGTCAAGAAGTCAAGGTCATTCTTCCGTCTCAGCTGCTGTGAAGATTTATATAGAAAGGCTTTCGCTCTCTAATTTGGGCCGTGTTTGCTGTGTCCTATTGTGAAAGCAGTAAGGACACAGTGTGAAAGGTTTCATTTGTACCAAACTCACACCTCTTTTTAGGAATCTCAGTAAATAAACTATCGAGTCTAGTCCCTGTTAGTGAATGCAATATATCTATATAGACTTGCAATTTGCAACACTGTAGCCTTTGCCCTTGAACTCTGCTTATTAGCGTGCTCTGTCTCCAAATGATGCCATATAATTTCTCACTGCACACGCATGCTGAACAGACACACACAGCATATTCCCGACACCAAAGGCCATGGCTGTCAGACAACCACTGCAACAATACCTCAAGTCTAATCAGATCACTTGCTCTTGGTAAGTCTTATCAGAAGCAAAGCTTAAATACTTTCAGAGGGTGGTGACAAGCTTTATTGTAGTCACAGTCCAGTGTTCATCAGTCTATCGAGATACTGTCTGCCTTGAATTTGTAGCTATATATCTATTTCCTGTGGGCCCATAATGTCTGTAGATTCCTGTTAATTGGAATTTTGCTATAAAGCACAGAAACTAAATTGCTCACTTTAATTGCTGCATAATGGGAGTGGGTTTGGTCTAGCAGAGGTCAGGCTGAACTATGGGCGGAGATGTCATAAGAAGGAAAATCTCAAACAGGCGGACAATCTTGTGGCTGGGTAACACTGATGGAACTCAGGAATGGTAAAATCACAAATCTCGAAAGCGACCTATCCTATTGTTTGTTTCAAAGTAAACTAGATCTTTTGTTGAATGTTAAATGGGGTGAAATATTTGCATATAATCATCCAACAATAACGATTAGATAGGGTAACATTTGGAAGGATCCAAATAAGGATAAGAATTTTGTAAACTTTTTCTCTACGGTAAATTTCTGCAGAAAGTTTGATTTATGGGAACTAACAGGACAATTTCAACACAACTCACATGGCTGGACAGTGACTGGATTGGATTAGCTGTCTTTCGTAAAACCATCTTGATGTTTTTTCACATCTCTTAGGCAATTGAAGAAAAAAATGAACAAGTTTGATTAAAGTTATCTGTAACCTCCTGTTCAGTGGACTATGATAAGTTTCTGTTCTTTGTTTAACTTATTTCCTAATCAGATTTTGTCATGCGTTGTCATCTCCCACTCAGTTGTCCTCTATGTTCTCCAGATGTCTGATTATTGAAGACCAATACATAAGGGAGGAAAATCTACCTCTTAAAATATTATAGAAAGCAAAGTGCACTAGCTGACATAAAATTTATGAAAACTGGATTCAGTAGCTAACTTGAAATAAGTTTAGTGTGATGATTCTAATTCAATGGCGGAATGGATTTTCTTCTTTACACCTGGGTATAAGTGTTACAACTTGTAAACTTTTTATAAGTATACGTTAATTTTTGACATCAATTTTAATGGGAGGGAAATTGCATGCAGTTAAGGCCCAAGTTTGCAACAAATGCCTCACCAAGCTCATAAAGCATAATTCACTTTATTAGATACAATTGTGCAATATTCCAACATAGTTTGAATAGATAAAATGCATTGGCAATGACGTTACATTGCATTTATAGCAGTGGGCATAGGAGCTTTCCATAATAAATAGATAGATTATTAACAGTACTGAAATACACTAGAACTTGATTGCATTATGTGGGACATCATAAAGGTTTCACTCCTTCCATTTACACAGGTGTTATTCTGAAGATCATAAGCTGATTCCATTAATATCACTTCTAAAATGTTAACTTAGACATTGTCTTCAATAAACCAACTCAAATCAGCAGGATTTGGTCATTGTATGACAGTATTCAATGCGCTGGGACATTTTTTGTAGTTTCTAGTATGCTTTTAATAATGTGCGAAAACGGTAGTTTGCAAGAGTGTGAGAAAACAGTCAGAACTGTCCACTTGTGTTACAGCCTTGCAAGAATCCACTTGTCAGGGGAGTGTGAATGAGAAAATAAACCAGTCTCTGGTACAAAGTATTCAGAGTTTAAATGATGATTGAGTTTTGCAAATATAGTAAATCAGAATTAATTGGTGATATTGCTTACAATAAAATTAAGTACTGTTTTTATTTTTATCATTATACTTTCATAAGAACTCCTTCTAGCAATATAAAATCCTCCCTCTTTTTTCCTTGCCTTTCCTTTCTTTGTCTGCTCTGTATGGTCTCTCTCTCTGTCTTTTCCCCTCTGTCACACACTTTCTCCCCAGGTGTCGAGAGTAAATGCATAATTTAAAAGCACCTTAATCTGCAATGTCATTCCCATTTGGTCTGAGGCAAGATACACTTTATGATGTCAGCTTCCTCTCTAAAGGTCAATAGCAGCTTTCTAAGCCACACTTATGAACAACGTCATGCAAAAAATGTTTTCCTAAATGTCCTGTCACACGGGCACCATGGTATGACAGCAAATAACCTTCACCAAGTGCTCCCCTTTGAAATCCCACAACCTTTGACTGCTTTTAGATTATTAACTTTTAATAAGTGCAATTCCAACTTGACAATGTGTGGTCCAGTTCCACTAAAGAGGTTTGTACATTTGACTGGCAAAAGGAAAATAAGTGTCTTTGTTTTTGCCATTTAATAATTCTTAGAAAGTTTCAGGGTAGTAACTGAACGTTAAGCTTGTGGGAGCCAAGTAATAGTTGTAAAAGAGGATGTGTCTGTTCATACAAATATTTATCCAAAAAAGCAGACCAGACTTGATAGTCTGCAAAGTCTCTCTGATGTTATGAGCCTGGCAGTGCTCCCTGTCATATTCTTCAGCATGAACAAAACTCAAGAGCATATTTTATTCATCTGATATTTCAAATGATTTTAAGATCATTGCGACTCTAATTTTTTAAGCAGTGCATGGAAATTAACACAGCACAGAGTAATTTGCTCGTTCAACTGTCTCTCAGAGGCTCTTACAAGTCCTCTTCATCAAGCTCTATCAATATATTCTTCTAAAAGAATTTGTGTTGTGCAAATGCTGCTCAGAACAGCCAGGTATGCTGCAATCTTCCATTGCTGCCCCTATCCATTGCTGGAAGTTTGTGTGCTTTTGTTTTACCTGTTTCTGATCTTCTAACTTCACCACGCTGGTTCCACAAGAAAAGGTGGGCGAGCTGTATGTGACAACTTTCAGACTACCACATTCTTTTGACATAAGCTAACATTCCTTCGCAAATTTAACTTCCCATTCTCTCAGGCAATGCGTTTCCTGCTAACCTCCATGTGGAAATTGTGTGTGCTTGGTGTTGGGAGGATGGGAGAGGTTTCAGAGGGGCATGCTAAATTTGTCGACACAGTAAATGAATCTGCCAGCAAGCCATGTTTGACCTCCTCAGGTGAGATTTTTCCAGGTTGAGGCATGCAGATTTAACAGTCTCATGAATTAATGTTCCATGAAATTGTATTAAACAAAATTCTAGAAGATGTCAATATGTTACAATAACATATACTTCCAATTCTCTGTACCTTGGGAGTACTTCAGCTTTGCACGTACATTAGCCCCATTAGCACATAGTACTACACGGCTGCAAGTTAGGTGATGAATTGAATTCTAAAAGGGTTAGTTTTCTCAGTAAGTGACTGGACCCTTTAGAACCCTCACTTATAACTATACAACAGTTATACATTTGCTCTTTCAGGATATAACTCATGCCAAAAGATACCAAACGAATATCTGAGGAAGGAGGGGGTCATGACATTTGGACCATGCATTGGTTTTCAGATGATCCCTGTATTGACCCAGGAAAAGTCTTAATGGCTACTTGACACCATGAGGTATGTATCTAATGGTTTGAATGATTATTAGTTGTATTCATGTCACAAAAATTGGTTAGGGAGAGCTGAGTATTTGGGCACTGTGACACCTCAAATGAGATAGCTGCCTCACTTACTTGATAGCTATGAATACATGGTAAATGCATAGGTTGGAAGTGACTGCATTGGTGAAATTGATAAAGTTACCTATGAACCCTAAAAGGTAATTAGAGCTTGGTTTACAGGAAAGATCAGTTTATCAATAGTGTAATCACTATAGGCCAATCATGGTAAATTACTGTTGAGGTAGACACAGTATGTGTCCATTGGATGTTACATATCCCAGACTGTAAACAACATATAATTATCCTACCTTGTGATTAGTTACATGTGTACAACAGGTCAATATTCTGGGTGGACACAATTAATACACCAAATGACGGTGTTATAGCAATCATTGTCACATTTTTATAGACATTGTAAAATACTCCAAAAATCAAAGCAAGAAAATCTAGATGTTGCCTGCATGGCTGTATTAAGAATTTGTGTAAAGTCAGAGTTTGAGAAGAGCAATTACAAGTAATTAGGAGATTACACAAAATTTAGCATAGCTTCACTATTCATCCCAGAACAGGTTTCTACCATACCTGATTATAAGTACAATTGTGTTCCACAGGCAACTGAGTGTATGAACATAGTTGATGTATGACAAGTACCTCAGTTTATTTCTGCCTAAACATAATTCGTAACGAAGTGTGGCATTTTATCAGGAATAAAAGCAAGGAATTTTCAGAATAGTTTAGGGAAGCAATGATTTTCCACTCAGGCGTTTATGTGTTATAGATTCTTTTGTCTCACAGGTGAAGGCACTGCTTTTTCCATTTAATTGGACGTACTTCAAAGCACTAAGTGAATTCATTGTAATTGCTAAATTGTTTCAATTAACCACAAGAACACTGTCCTTTGCACATTGCCGTCATCCAGGCAAATTTTTTACTTGGGAAATTAATGGTACAATGAACTATCAAAATGTATGAGAGGATCACTGATAAGCTGAGTAATAACTAATTAGAATTAATTTTAGAAACTAGCCAGAGCCACAGAATAAAGTTTAAAAACCTCTAGTGGGGCATACAATGTCTTTTTAAAGGACATCAGATGACATGCAACTCAATCTTGCAGCAAATAAAAAAGGCATCACTTCACAACAAGAGGATGATGTAGGGTGCTGAGGCTACTAAAATTACCACTATGTAATAGGGTCTGGGCCCAAAGTGACAACCATTTTCTTTTATATTTATCATGTCTTCATGGTAGTAGCCAAGCCCTAGCAATTACACCAGTACTCACTGTCCTGTTGCCTTTTAGAATTTATGACAGGTCCATTATTAGGAAATTGGACTGAAATGGTATAGTGGTATGGCTTTCTGAGGATGCTACGATAGCCTCTTAGATTATGTGGATGACAGCTTTGTCAGCTCTCAAAACAAGCTATGAAGTAGTTTGATATCATTAGTTCTATTTTCTTAATGGGCATCTGCTCCCAGTGGCTGGAAGTGTAATATATTTCTCAGACGGCAATGCAGGTCAGTAAGTGTTCAGAGGGATTGGAGTCTTCTGCTAATAATGCAGGATATTATCATTAGCCCAACATGGCATTAATTAAAGGAAACTTTCATTGTGGAATAAATAATTAGTCTTGTGTCCTGAATGACAATTCCATTATATAAATTAAAACAAAGAAACTGCTTATTCTGATAAGTCTAATCAAATTGCACAGAAAGTTATCATTCTTCATTCAGAAACTATGCACTTTCAGATTCTCCTATCTTTCCACCATTGCTAATTATACATATGATAATAATTACATGATGTATTATTTAAGTCCTGGTAGTGTTCAAAGGAAACAAATTGCAATAGCAACTGATAATTGACTAATAATTGATCACAGACCTTAAATCATTAATAATTAAGATCAATAATGAATACTTAATTCAAAAAATGACCCAATGAAAAGTAAATGTGATTAGTAAAAAAAATCATAGTTATCTTGGTTTGCTGGCTTCCAGGTTGTCTCTGTGGCTAGTGTGTGTGAGTGTGTGTGTGTGTGTGAAGATCCTCATGAATACAGACTTTACTGAAGAAACAAAACAGCAGTTATCGCTGTGGTGTAATGGAAGTTCAATTTATCTGGTTTACTCAGAATTGTGTCCTTAAATTCACTCTTTTCATAGTTCTGTGCTTCTACAAGCAATGTGTACTCCTGTTCCTACATTACAGATCATGGTCGCCCCAACTAAACATGATCACTTTTGCTACTGTCTTGAATGTCCTCCCTAAAAATTATTGCGAAGGCAAGTGGGAAAATGTAGAAATCATGCAAAGCTGTTCAAGGCTGTTATCTTCAATACTGACAGCTCCATACAGCAATGCTAATAGGCTCCAAATGCATAAAGACATCATAAGTATATCTTGGCATGTAGATTGCAGGTTGACATCTGGCACCCTCTCATTATAGAATTCTGCTTTACAGGAGTTCATTTGTACTGAACACATAATTTTCATTCAGCTGATTATTAGAAGACAGTTTTTGTTTTCACAAGCTTTCTGGGTGAAGCCAGTCTCTTTATTGAGTGAGGAATGGTGAGCCAGAGCATTGTGACACTATTCTTTCTTGCTGGCAGCAGCGCTAGTAGAAGTTAAAATGACACCATTTAGCACTTGAGGATGACACAGTCAAGAATGTGAGTATGTAATTTAGGAAGCAGCAATCTGGTTAATAAATGTAAAGTGACACAGCTAAATATTTGAACATGAAGAAAGTACTGATTTTTTTCCAGGAAATTGGCATTAATGTAGAATATAAATTAATAATGCAAAATGCAAAGGGAGTCTCCAGGATTATTTTCTGACTGTACTCACCTTTCTTTATGGATGTTCTTGAATTGTAGTTCAGATGTAATCCATTCGTATGCATCAAAATTATGAAAAAATCATAAATGATTGGCGGGGGTGGGGGGTGGGGGGAGGGGTGCAGAGCGGGGAGGCTGGTGATTCATGGGCCAGGGACCTGGAGAGGAGTGGCCAGTGGACTATGGCCTGGTGCAGTCAGCCTGTCACAGATGGTGGCCTCTGGCTTGTCGGCTCAGTTGGGATTGCGGTGGCAATCGAGACCATGGGTGGAAAGCAGCCCCCCACCACCGCCACTTCCTCCAACCCATGGAGCACCCACAGGCTGCAGAAGGACTGTAATGTTAATCTTTTAACTTTATTCATTTTATTTTCCGAATTTATACGTTGAAGCAATAAAATGTAGAACTTTTAGCTTTCTTTTATATTTCTCTATTTTCGTATCTAATCTATTTTAGTACCTAGGTTTTGTACCTAGGTACTTTGTAGCTAAGATGGTGCCATGTGTGGTGCATTTACACTCTTTGCACTGTACTCCTGTACTTTTGTACTTAAATACGCATGACAATAAAACCTAATTCTAATTCTAGTCACCTCTATCCTAGACCAATTTCATCCAAATGTATAGAATAATTTAGCAGCTTAGGTAAATTAACAGGTTTTGAAATGTTTAAAGAGTTAGATACATTTAAAAAATGTGATTCACATGATTTAGGCGATTGCTATTCTTTGCAGCCATACCTCTCAAACAGTTAGTTTAAGACCATCAGTTTCATTTTTCAAAGCAACTTAATAGGCAGGAGATAGATGAGAACTCTATGCTGTTAGTCTGGATAGGATATGGATACAGATCTGTCTCATAGAATCCCTACAGTGTGGAAACAGGCCATTTGGCCCAACAAGTCTACACCAAATATCCAAAGAGCATCCCAGCCAGACTCACGCCCCTACCCTATCCCTGTAACCCTGCATTTCCCATGGCTAGTTCACCAAACCTCAACACTTTTGGACTGTGGGAGGAAACTGAGCACCTGGAGGAAACCCACGCAGACACAGGGAGAATGTGCAAACTCTACACAGTCAGTAACAATTGAACCTGTGTCCCTGGCACTGTGAGGCAACAGTGATAAACACTGAGCCACAATGCTGCCCTGATGCATCCTAGGATTTTTATGGAATTATTGAATGTTTACAGCACAGAAGGAGGCCGTTTGATCTAGCATTTCCATTTTGCTTCTCTGCAAGCGCAACTCTTCCACTTCCACTCCCAGTTTTTACCCATGTCCCCACAAACGTTTTCCATCAATTATACATTTTGTTTTGAAAACCTCAGTTGATTTGGACACAGTCTCAGAATACATTGCAGGCCGTTTAGGACTGAGATGATGAAAAATGTCCTCACTCAGAGATTGATGAATCTTTGGAGATCAAACTGTAGAAGCTCATGCATTGAGCACTTATCAGACTGAGATCAGTAGATTTCTACACATTGAAAAACATCAAGAGATTTGGGGTAGTGCTGGAAAATAGTGTTGAAGAAGAAAATCAGCCATTATTTTCACTGAATGATGGAGGGGTTTGAAATGCTAAATGGCCTACTTTTGCATTTCTATCTTATGTTTTCATGTTATTACAAATCTGCCTCCATCACAATCTCAGAGACTGCATTTCAGATCCTAACCATTCATTGAGTAAAAATGTTTTCGCATCTGTTGCCAATGTTTCTTTTGCCAATTACCTTCAAACGTGTTTTCTGCTTCTTGATATTTCCAACAATGGAAACAATTATTCTTGATATGCTCTCTCTGTATGCTACATAGTTTTGAACATCTTTTTCAAATGTCTTTTTAATCTTTCCTTTGCCAGAGAGAAGAATTCCAGCTTCTCCATTGTATCAACATTCCTGAAATTCCTCACCTCTGGAATCACGCTTGTAAATCTTTTGAGCATCTTCCATAAAGTCTTCACATAGCATGGATTGGTTAGCTCAGATGATTAGAGTGTGGTGCTAATAACACTGAAGTCATGGGTTCAACCCCCATACTGACCAAGTCTGTATGTTTCTAGCCATGAATTTAACACTTTAAGGGTGGCACAGTGGCTCATTGGTTAGCACTGCTGCCTCACAGTACCAGATTCAATTCCACCCTCAAGCAACTGTCTGTGTGGAATTTGCACATTCTCCCTGTGTCTGTGTGGGTTTCCTCTGGGTGTTCTGGTTTCTTCCCACAGTCAAAAAATGTGCAGGCTATGTGGACTGGCCGTGCTAAATTGCTCATGGTGTTCAGGGATGTGTAGATTAGGTGGGTATAGGCGGATGGGTCTGGGTGGGATGGTCTGAGGTTCAGTGTGGATTTGTTGGGCCAAAGGGCCTGTTTCCACACTGTAGGGATTCTAAGAAACTATCCTGTGTAGATTAATGTGCAAGATTAAAGCGCATGGGATTGAGGGAAGTGTATTGAGATGGATAGAAAACTGGCTGGCAGAGAGAAAACAAGGAGTAGGAATTAATGGGTCCTTTTCAAATTGGCAGGGACTAACTAGTCAGGTTTCACAGGGATTGATACTGGGATCCCAGCTATTCACAAATTATATAAACGATTTGGATGAGGGAATAAAATGTAAATGGGCAAATCAATGGCAGATGCAATATAAAATGTGAGGTTATTCACTTTGGAAGCAAAAACAAGAAGGCAGATTACTACCAGAATGGCCGTAAATTGGGAGAGGAGAGTGTGCAATGGGACCTGGGCATCCTTGTCCACCAGTCACTGAAGGTAAGCATGCAGGTGCAGCAGGAGGTAAAGAAGGTAAATGGTGTGTTGGCCTTCACTATGACAGGCTACAAGAACAGGAACAGGGATGTGTTGTTGCAGTTGTACAGGGCCTTGGTGACGTCACACCTGGAATATTGTGTGCAGTTTTGGTCTCCTTTTCTGATGAAGGATGCTGTTGCTCTCCAGGAAGTGCAGCGAAGGTTCTTCCAGGCTGATTCCAGAGTTGGCAGGACTGACATATGAGGAGCGATTGACTAGGTTAGGATTGTTTTCACTGGAAATCAGACAAATGGGGGGGAGGGGGTGGGGATCTCATAGAAATTATAAAATTCTAACAGGAAAAGACAGGGTGAATGCAGGGAGGACGTTTCCAATGGTGGGTGTGTCCAGAATCAGGGGTCACAATATGACGATTCAGGGTAGGCCATTTAGGACAGAGCTGAGGAGACATTTTTTCACGCAAAGAATGATGTTTCTGTGGAATTAATTACAACAGAAAGTAGTTGATGCCAAAACAGCTAGATATAGCCCTTGGAGCAATTGGGATCAAAAATTATGGGGAGAAAGCAGGATTAAGCTTTTGAATTGGATGATTAGTCATGATTGTGATGAATGGTAGATCAACACTGAAGAGCCAAATGGCCTCCTTCACCTGCTCTCTTGATTAATTCTGTAAAGTGTGATGCCCAGAAGTGGTCACCATGCTGTTCAGAAAAAAAGTGATTTATACTAGTTCATCATAACTTTCTTGATTTTGTACTGTAAATCCCTATTTGTTAAACGGAGGTCCCCATGAGCTATATTAATGGCTTTCTAAATTGGCCTTGCTATCATCTGTGGTTGGTACATATCCATCCACTAGTTCTCCTGCTCCCTGATCACCTTTAAAATTGTACCTTATATTATATCACCCTTTCCTCATTCATCCAATCAAAATGAGTAGTTTAATATTTTTCTGCATAAAATTTCATCTACAATTTGTCAATACATTCCCCAAGCTCGACTATAATCTCTTCAGGTTTATCACCATTCTCCTCACTGTTCACATACATCCAAATTTAAAATCCTGATGAATTTTGAACTTGTGCGATATTAACATCAATTAAAATCAATTAAGAAAATCAATGGTGCTAATAGCGACTCATGACGAACTCAATATTAAACTTTCCTTTTGGTGCTAAGGGGCAGTAAATTGAAACATAGAGCCTGAGTTTTACCAAACATCAGCTAAGTATCTATTTTGGTGAGTTGCAAGGAGGGTTTCTCCCCATGAGCCCCACTAAGACTTCTCATGCGATTTTCCCAAACTCACCTCATTACCCACTCACTGCTCCCCTCGGTTGCCTCACTCCTCATATTCTCTGAATGGCCATATGCGCAAGTATGGACCATTGCTGGGATCTCCAGGGATTCCTGGTGCTAGCATCATCTTTGAAGCCCAGCCGTCCATTCAGTCAAGCACCCGTTGTCTGCAATAGCTCTATACTATATCTGTCAATTGCTCAAGACACATGGGACAGAGCAAAATTGGTTCTCTGCTTTGTTGACAGGGACCTGGATACCCTGTTTGATGGTATACCATCACTGTACATGGAGTGTACCCTAAGATTCTGGTGCTTGAGGGCTTGAGGAGTAATTAATGAACTGGCTGACTAGGTAACTGCTCTGACTTTCATGTCAGGAATTACCACAACTTTGTTTCTATCTGGAGTGTGGGAGAATGGGAAACTGCTTACCAAAAAGGCAAGATAATGAAATAATTGGACTATTAATGCATGCAAATAGGCCTCTCAATGATCACAAACAAGAATCTTCAGTCATTGTTCAACATTTGATTGGAAAATTAGACTTTTTGCTCTCAACATCAAGATTGATCCAATCTACCTTCCTCAATGTCTTGGATAGGCAGCCAACATCATCAAAGACCCCTTTAACCCTGGTTATAATCTCTTCCAACCTCTTCCATCAGGCAGAAGATACAAAAGCTTAAACACACGTACTAACATGTTCAAGAACAGCTTCTTCCCCACCGTTATTAGATTTCTGAATGGACCTCTCAAATTTCAAATGCACCTTCTTTGGAGTTGTAACTTAATATTCCTTGGTCTGTTCTATCACCTTATGATCTTTGTGTGGTATGGTCTGCCTGCACTGCACGCAGAACAAAACTTTTTCACTAATAATAAATCAAATCAAATTCCCCTTATCGCTGATCTCATGAGATTCCCCCAACTTTTTCACAAATATGTACGTTGTTCAGTGGCTGGGAAGATTCTGCCCATAATTTGATTCACTGTTGTCAATAGAAAATTACAAGCTGACCGGAATATTTTCTGGAATCAAGTGATATTGTTTTTTGAATCATAGGAAAGGTTTGAGGGGAGTTAACTACATAATAAATAATTGCTTGGTTTCCAAGACATTGCCTTAAAAGACAATGGAAGTATCACTGGCTGGCTGGCCACCAATTGATCCTTCACTTGGTTGAACAATTGCTAAGAAATGTGCTTTGCTTTTACCTAACATTAATCATTTCTGCACTTGATGTGGTCTTTAGATGTGTTTTATTTTATTTTTCACCTCTAATGGCTGTTCTCATGTACAGTGTTTCTTATAAAACTAAACATATCTAAAGTTTTTTTTGTTCCTATAAACAAGAATTTGACCTTTAGTTACTTAACATTTTTTTCCCTGGAATAATTATCAGCTTGTGTTTCCGGAATTAACTCAGTGTATAAGAATCATAGTTAATTGCATTTTACTCCTTGAAGCCAATGCTTTCTGGTTTTCCCTGTTGATCGGATGCATCTGCACAAGATCAAACTTATGAACCCTTTTCAACACGCATAAATAAGAATTTAATAAGAAGTTTTATTGGAAATGTTGGTGGAGCACAGAGACGAATGGAAACTTAAAGATAAGGAGCCACAGAGGTGGGGGTGTGCAGCTGTTGGCATTGCTGAGGAATAGAACCAATAAGGAAGTAACTATTTTTCTAGGCTTGACGTGAATTATAGTCTCAGAAGGAGTGTATATTTATGTAAGGCTGAAGATGGGAGTTTAAATGGCTGAATATTGCTGGAAGAGCTCTGTCTGCATTCAGCACAACACAAAAGATGGAAATGAAGTAACTTCCTTGTAAAATAGCTCCCGACAGAATAATTCCAGTTCAGAGAGGCTGCCTTGGGCACAGGCAAGAGCTGACTGGAAAAATAGGAAATGATAGAGTCAACTTGTCAGGCTGTTAAGTTAGAAACAAAACGGTTGAGTGTCCTTGGGAAGGTAGACTGTATATCTTTCAGAAATGATAAACAGTTTATCTGGACCTACATAAATAATCAGTGAGACAAATTCACAAAAAAAACGAGGTGAAAATTTAACTTTGCAAATTGAATGTCTAACTTTCGTCCATTTTGGGAGGTTTTCCAGCAATCAGTCAGTGCTTTAAATGATCGTTTAGGTTCTAATGATTCACTTTTCAAATTTTGTTTCATATTTTACAATTCAATTTAAGGTATATTTTTAAAGACAGACCTTTCAGTTGCAAAAATTATGTGCTACCCATAGTGTGATACTGAACGTATTTGTAATTTTCTGCATTCAATAATTTTCTCTATCATTAGAATAGCCACTTGTGTGTATGAGGACTAGCTGAGGTGTGTTTGTCCAAAATAAAGTTTTAAATATTACTTTATGTTTAAAACATATTGACCTATATAGGTAAGAGGTATGGAATACATGGAAATGTAATATAATTAAGATATTACTAAGATTCGGTGATAATATTATTTTGACACAATTGTTAAGAATTGTACTAAACAACTGCAGTGACATTCATCCTGTTTTCTATGATGTGCAAGGAAATCTGTGAATGAAAGAAACTTGTGTGTATATAATTCCATTCATGTCTTTGGGATGGCTCTCAGCATTTCTCAGTTGAAGAATAACTTTCTGAAGTCTAGTCACAACAAAGTCCGACAAACATCAATGAGATAAATGACTAGATCATCTGGTTTAGTGATGTTGATTGAGAGTTACATATTTGGCTGGGATACCAGAGAGAGGAGCCCTCTTCCCCTTTGAATAGTATTGCAGGAATATTTTACAATCACCTGAGAGACTGTGTGGGGTCTTGGCTTTATGTCACATCCAAAGTTGAGTGGGGTTTCAACTGACATAGGTGATACTTGTTTCTGACACAGTAGAGTGGACACAAAACACACCAATCTAGCAATGGGTGAGCTCATACCCAATCTGCATGGATATTGGATCCTTTATAAACTTAAGGGATCTCATTTTTCATAGCTAAAGCATGTGTGTGGCTCATTAAATATGAAAATTAAGTGGCTAATTTAAGGGATCACTTTAACCTAATTAGTTACATCACAAGCGAGACAGTTGTTGGGTTTACCATGTTTCTCTCTATGGCCTTAACAGCCTACCAAAGTAATTTTTTTGACATTTCGCTTTTCAACAACACAAATGAACGAAAATGAGAAAGAGTCCTCTTAGGAGGCATAGATTTGTAAAAGGTAGTCTGGCACTTGGTCAGGGCTGGTAGAGGAGATCATTTTGGATGAGCCAAATCTGTCTTGGTGCATGTTGGGAAACCTTTTGCCTCTCAGACTAGCTTTAACGTATCAGTGCACCTTTACTTGCAGGTGGATATACTGCTTAATCCTTATGGTGAAACAGAATTAACTACTCAATTTGAAACCCCTGACACAACAATTTACTTAGACATTGAGTGAACTAAAAAAATGTGACACACTCTTTTAGTTACAGTCGGTTCTGCTATAATGCGATAGTTACGTTCCTGCGCTACATTGCATTATCGAAAAATTGTCATGGAAATAATGGGACCTATGGGAAAAGCAGAGTTAGGGTCAGACCACTAACAAAAATCACTCAAAATTGCTCAAAAATCACGCAAAAACCTAACACAAAGGATAGCACGGTTTGAATAAATGTTTAATTCTTATCTAATATTGAAATAAAAGTAAATTTAACACCTTATCTTGAAAAAATGTCAAGATGACTTGATGGGGGAGGAAATTTTGAGATTTCTCTGTTGTTAACTCAGGGACTAAGGGTCATCATCATCATCATCATCACCTTCGGATACAGTTGTGGTTGCGGGGTTACGGCAAAAAATAGTTAATCCTGAAGTGGATGGCTGTGGTTCATTGTTTCTTGGGGGTTGGCTTAAAAAGACATCCAGTTTTTGCTCCTTTGCCCTTTCTCTTGTTTCATGAAGAAGTTGTTCATAGGGTGCTATATAAGATCTTATTCCACAAACTGCTACCCTGCTACCAATACTGCGTTCTGCATTGTATTCATTGTCCTCTAAGAGCTGCAACTGCTTCTCAATTTCCCTCTGGGTAGGAGACAAAACAGAAGTGAAAAGGTCTTGTGGTGCTGCATCCTGGACTTCATCTTCTTCATCTCCAGCTTCCACTTCCCCCTCAGTGACAAGTTGTTGTAGATCAGCTGTAGAGAGGTCTTCACAGTGGGACTCAAGCAGCTCTTCAACATCCTCATTCCCCGCTTCTTCAAATTCAACTTGCTCTGCAAGATCAACACGGCAGAATTTGCAAAAAAAATGAAAATTATGGAGTATTGTACATCGCACAGAAAACTCTTCACAACAAAGTCTGTGAAATGGTCACATGATGCCAGCACGGAGACTCTTTCAGCGCTAACATTGCACATGTTCAGCACAAAGCCCACAAAACGATCACGTGATGTCAACATGTATTCCCCCGTGCACCAGTGGAATTGCATTATAGCCAACACAAATTTGCATTTTAGAAATAGCGTTCCCCAATTCTTCAGTTGCGTTATAGCCATACGTATTGACGGAACATGCGTTATAGCAGAACCAACTGTACTAAGCTATGAAAAATGCCGTCACACATGGATGCAGTTTATTATGTCTAAGTATTTGCACTTTACATCTATTTACCAATTGTGGAGCCTAAATTAAATAACGACTAATATGCAGTACAAAATGATTGGCATACTGGATGTAAGAACCCAGAGATGGAGGCCTGAGGGCTACTCTAACTTAATGGAGTAAATCATCTGTGGGTATACACCTCAAACCCTGATATAGCTGACATATTTGATAACAGAAAGTATATTGAAGGAGTAAGGATGTCATGGGGCGCAAAAGGGACAGGGAAGAGAATGAAGTATTAACTTGGAGTTAAGAGAAGTAGTCCCCTCTTCTTTAGTTCTCGGTTGAAACAATGAAAAATAAACTTTCCCTTGGAGTTTCTTTCAGATGCGTCTAGTCTGAATAAATTTCCACCGATGTTAAAATGAAATGTTACCCAAGACATTGGTTTGAGACTTAGTAGCCTATACAAGACTAGTTTTTTCATTGAGAAAGAAATTAATAATAAGGGATATAGTAACAATGTGCATTCAGTAGAAAACTGTCTTACCTCATATGGAACATAAACTTAGGCAGGAACACTTTGGTTGAATGGCTGGTTTCTATGCAAGAAAATTCTGAATAACTCCATCTGACCTGTGCAAACACAGCATTTTAAAATAATAACATTGCCTAGTGTAAAACTGTAATTAATCAACACAAAAAAAAGTTTTAAAAAAGCTGTAGTCTTAGTAATTGTGTTTTCTAGATCAGGGAAAATTGATTTGATTTGTACAGGCTAAAGCAGAGAAGTGTATATGAATGGTTATATTAAAGATAAGTTATAATTAATTTGAACAATGTTTACCCCTTTTACATTTCCACAAAAATAGTGGTTTACGTGTGACCTGCATTGAAGGCAAGCTGTTGAAATCCTATAGGCATCAGGATCTCTGAAGGCTGAGCATTTTGAAATAGTGTTGCTCTAGTTTATCTCCTTGCATGTGCAGGGCTAACTAACCCTTCAGGTCGCTAATAAAATCAGCATGCAGCTTCTTGGATCGAAAAGCTCATTATTTTTCTCTCCCCACATCCCCCCCCCTTTGCAATTAAAAAGTTCATAATGTTAATTAACGAAGGTAGTAATAATAAAATAAAGTTTGCTTATTAAATGACTACTGTTTACTTTTTCTGTCACTTCCAAGGAACGAGTAAGCACAGAGGTTCCATGTTTACACCAAAACAGAATTTTTGTCTTTTTTTTCCCTCTTTTCTCTCGTTTATGAGCATTTTATATCCAGTGGGTGCAGCTGATAGAAACACTGACCTTTAAGTTTGTTGATTAATAGCATGATCTGTTTTTCCTTTTTCACTGTTTAAAATTACCATCTATTATAAATGTGAGATGACTGTGTGGCATTAGCCCTTTTAGTAGTCAGGAAATTATAAAATATACACTTGCACAGTAAGCAATTTTAACAATCTGCATGGTCATTCATCTTTTTAATGAGCCTTGTTTACAGCTCTCTACCATGTTCATCGTCACTCTTCCTATTTACATCTTAGGCCCTTTAATTAAGACAGAACAGTAAAAATAGGAATTTTTAAAAATAAATTCTGATTAATTCAGATAGCAGAAGGTTATCGGGTAGGGGGTTATTATAACCTATAACGTCTGCTAGTGAAAGCTTTATTTCTTTGTTCTTTATTAGATACAGTAAATTAGCAACGTTGAATAGCTGTGACAAAAGACTCCTTCATATTATGCCTTACCACCTACTGCAAGGGCAAGACCTGAAAGTTAGGTCCCTATTAGGCAAAATAAGGACAAATAAATCTTAGCTCTACTTCTAACAAGAACTGCACTCTTTGCCACCAAAAATTAAAGAGGTTAGCTACTGCTTATTTTTTACTCTAATATACTTTTCACAATAAAAGTGCACTCATTTTTAAATCAGGTGAAATAAAGAAAATTGTTTTTAACTTAGGAAAACAGACCACCATTGAAAATAGGAAGCGTAATTCATTTAGTAGAAAACTGTATCACAAAACATCTGTGAGAAGGCATGCATTACTGTGAAATACTTTTGTGAAATAAAGTGAAATGGAGCCAAAATCTCTCTTCTGTGTTAAAATGAATATTTTCGGCTACATTAAAGATTGTACATTTTATTTAAACTCAATAAACTACTAATCATAAAATGCAGATGCTAGTACACAATGTGATGTTAGCTGTTGTTGGAGATTTGTATGAGCCTCCTAAATAATTAGGACTTAAGCCTCTTGACGTCACTTTTGGCTATTTTGAAGCCCAGAAATGAATCAAGAGAATTAAATATTCCCAAATACTGCGAGCACATATTTGTGATTGTTAACGTTATCAATGTTTGATAACCTTACTTCTCTTCAGTAAAGATAAAGCTGTTGAATGAACAGTAGCCTTCAAAGGAACAGTAAATACTAAGTTTCAAGGATATTAATTTTTATGATTCTTAATTGCATCTCTTATCTCTAAATAAAACGTAGAAGTGGGGAATTTTATAACTGTATCCAAATGAAACCCATTTCTCGGGCAGTGGTTGAGATCTCTTTACATGAGGCATTTAATATTTAGGATCTTAAAATTAGAGCTAGGCGACTTAGAATGAAAATCAGGACGTCGTTTTTCTTTAACCCGAAGTATGGTAGAAACCTGCAATTGCCTTCTACTAAATGCTGAAGATGTTGGGTCAATTGGAGTTGTAGTGATAGGCATTGAGCTGTCACATGCCATGCAGATGACTTGTGGCCCAACTCCAGGTTATAATCTCTGGGAATGCAGCTAACTAAGAGCCTGAGGCACTAAACTGAGACTGTGCAGAGAAGAGTTGTTGGATTTTCTTTATCCAGAATTGCTGATCTTTTAATCTGTTTATGTGTCGGAAGTTTAATTTTTAGTGATGCGTGAGGGATGATGCAACAATCCCACACTCACGCAGGGAAGTCATGCTTATGGGGATCCCAGATTAGATTTTTAAAAAATGTACAACATTACAGCTGTAATTTTCTGACCTAGTCTTCTCAATGGCTCCCCATTGTCAACAGGAGATTATGCTCTGACACCTGGAGTGAAATAATGGAGGACCAACATAGTGCTTAAATATATTTGATTTTTTTTTTTGTTTGGAATTTTTTGATGCTAATGCTGGTGAGAGTTCTTAATTAGTGTCCAGTGAATTTGAACCAATATCTATTCCTCATGTTCCGTCGACATGTCAGGATTGCCCCAGATTCAAACCATTTAACTAATGAGCTAGACCTTTTTCTTCACTCATGGAGTGAATACGGCATAATGCAACAAGACATTGACATACATGGGATACTCGATCTGCTGGTAATAACAAAAATGTACTTACCGTATGAATGCAACAGAAAACCAAGGCAGAGGGAATGAACATAGTGACAGAAATTAAAATGAAGAGAGCATCTGATAGTGGAAAAATTCTGACTGATGTCTTAGCAATTTTACAGAGGCACAGTGAGAGATATTCCAGGAATTGAAATAGGCAGGGAAGGGTTGAGCTGCCAGAAGCTGTATTTCCAACAACATTACTGGGAAGTTCATTTATTTTTCACAGTGGTTCAAGCTCCCTTGCTTTGTGGAGTGGTTACTTACAACTGTATGCCTCACAGTAAAACCCAAGTCTTTTCACCCCTGCCCTTTCATACTTATAATCATCTGACTGAATGTAACATGACACACAGATCTGCTATACGGTGGGACACATGCAGTCAAGACCTGAACATCAAACCGTTTGTGGAGGCAGGAATTGAAAAATGTTGGAACAATCTCAAGTCTGACAACAATCTAAAGAACTAAACCTAGAGGCAACTCAAATTCACAATTGGTTTGATAGTCCTCCAAATGTGAGATGAAAATATTTTGAAATCAGAATTTGTTTTAGGACAAAAGGTTAAAGATGCCTAACTTTTGTTGAGAACATGAACATCTGTGCTGAGATTTCTTTTTATTCATTCACAGGATTAGGGCATTCACTGGCTGGCCCAGAATCTATTGCCCAGAGAGCACTTAAGAGCCAATCATGTTGCTGTGGGTCTGGAGTCAAATTTAGGCCAGACCAAATAAAAATGGCAGCTTCCTCCCCTAAAGAGCACTCGCGAACCAGATGTGTTTTTCTGACAATCGACAATGTTTTCATTGCTATCATTAGAATCTTGACTTGTGGATTTTCACTGAATTCGAAGCCCAGCATCTGCCATGCGGGAATTCAAACCTGGTCCCCAGAACAGCCAGAATGGCAATTGAGATAAGTGTGCTGCAGGCCGGATTTTGAGCTTCTGTCTGCCCTGGGAACAGAGACGATCAAGCACTAAAAATAGCGCTGCCATCTTGTCCTGTTGTCCCACCTGGGTCATTCCCTCAGAGGCAGGATAAGCGATTACAGCAGGATCGCCTGGCAGACTCCGGAATTTCCCCTCGCCTCCAGGTTCCTGGACACGGAAGTGGGCAGCCTAGCTGCTCAGACATAGTCTCCTAGCTGCCGGCTAAGAAGGCAGCGCTCCAGCAGGGCACAGAGACCTTCCCTATCTGCTTGGATACAACGGCACACTCAGGCTGCACTATAGATAACCAGCCCTGCTCTCTCGAAACCTACTCCCACCCAACAGCCCCAACATGCTGGTTCCTTCAAACCTGCTCCCAACCAGCACCCTCAGGTTACCAGACCCGCTCCCTCGAACCTTCTTCTACCCAAAAGCTCCAGGTCACAATGGTGGCTTTGTTGTAAAGGCCATCTATTTCATTTTATACCTTGAAAAAGTTGGAGAGAAGGTGCCTCCATTTTTGAAGCACCCTTTAGTTCACTTTCTTCTGTGGCACCTGGCTGTTGCTTTACAGGGGAAGGGCCTCTAATGGGGCCTCCAGCTCTGAAAACCCCACTTTTCAATGTTAATTGAGCTCATCCTTTGCCATTGTTTGCTTTTTCCGGGAAAACCACAGTGAACAACTGTTTCACACATAATGAACATATTGGAACCCTATTTGAGCCTGAGGGTGGCATTCAGAAACCTGCAGCGAATATCCTACCCCTGTTATCAATGATGCCGAGATGCATCATGGGAAATCAATCAATGTAGCTTCACACATCACTGATTACTGACCCTAGTTGGATTTGGATTCAGCACATACGTGATGCCTTTCCTAGTTCAATAGCCTACCATTACCTCTGCTCAGATGTGTGTGAATCCAGTTTGAGTATTTGGTGGTTAGTGAGCGATACAGCATATGTGAACACTTGGGTCCAACATATGACTCCTTAAATTTACAGTAATCTTGCTGTTTGTTGTAAAGGAAGAGACCTGTCATGCTGCCATTGGTTATCCATGTGAGTGTATATGTAATTTTTTGCTTTTGCAAACTTCATGACTTTCATAATCCATCTGTGGCAGGTGGTCAGTTAACGTTAGTGATATCCCCCAGTGATACCCTCAAGGATGTTGTGTTGTGACTAGTCATGGTGCCATGTAGCTAGTACTCGAATTGATTACACTTTTTTTATTTTGTTGTAGTATTCACAAAGAGCTGTTATGTGAGTATATATTCTGCAGTGCCATATTTACTACTACTCTGCAGTCATGTGATGAGTAACAACATATCAGTCTACAAACACATAAAGAGATTAAAAGAAATCAATAAAGTTCCAATGCTTTGAATCCAAAGTGTGATCATGTCTGACCAGAATACATAACATGGCGGCAGCGGGCTATGTGTGAGTAAAACCCCAAACATTTTAAGATAGTTTATTGTAAAACCAATGTGAACTAATAGCTGGGAGGGAAAAATGGGGTGAATCATTTGAAAATGAAATAGCTACTTGAGCAATAAACACGCTCCAGGCGATGTTAAATTGGAAGGCCGATGAGGTCATAGACGCATTTAGGAATGCCTTATAACAGAAAGCTGGGGATGGGCAGGAGTGCGGGGTGAACTGTGAGGAGGTTACAGAAATGCTTCAGTGGGATTTGGACAAGTTGAGTGAGTGATCAAATGCATGGCAAATGAAAGAGAATGTGGACAAATGCAAGGTTATTCACTTTAGTAACCAAAACAGGGAGGCAGATTATTATCTGAATGATGACAGTATGGAAATAAGGTGGGTTGCAATAAGACGTGTGTGTCTTTGTACACCAGTTGTACACCAGTTATTAAAGTAAGCATGCAGATACAGCCGGTGGTGAGGAAGGCAAACGATATTTTGGTCTTTGTGGTGAAAGGATTCTAGTACAAGAGCAGGGATGTCTTGCTGCAATTGTACATGGTCTTGTTTAGATGATGCCTGGGGTATTTTGTGTGGTTTTGGTCTCCTTATCTGAGGAAAGATGTCTGGCTATGGAGTTAATGCAACAATGAGTTACCAGTCTGATTCCGAGAGACTGGATCAATTAGATTTGTATTGACTCATGCTTAGAAGAGTGAGGAAGGCATCTCACAGAAACTGATAAAACTCTAACAAGACCAGACACGATAAATGCAGAAAGGATGTTCCCAATGACCACGCAGTCTGAAACCAGAGATCTCAGTCTAAGGATATGGTGAAAACCATTAAAGACTGAGATGAGGAGAACTTTCTTCACCCAGAGTTTGGTGAGCCTGTCATTATCTGTCACAGAAAGCGATTGACAGCAAAACATTGAATGTTTCCATGAAAGAGTTAGATATAGTTCTTAACGTTAAAGAGTTTGGGGGGGAAAGCGTGAAATATGGATAATCAGCCATGATTGTATTGGAAGGCAGAATAGGCTCAAAGTGTTGAATAGCCTACTGCTGTTCCTATTTTCTATGTTTCTATGATAAATTTAAACAAATGTTGGAACAGTCGTTCAGTAGCTTTCTGAAATGCAGGAGTGAAGAGGACAGTATCAGGTAAATATTTTGACGGCAGGAGGGAAATGGTTAAATTTGTTCAATAGCTTGGAGTTGAGTGAAAGAGGGCAACAGAAACCGAAAAAAAATTAATTCAGCACAGGTAACATCTCCCGATATGATTTTCAACAGTTGAAGCAGGAATCAGACGAGCCTATTGAAAATGAAATGTGCAACCAGATAATGTAAGTTCAAGGACGTAGACAAAAGGCTACAAGATTAGCTCATCTGGGGCTTTACACATGTTGAATTATAAGAATATTGAAATAATAAGGACAAACACACAATGTTTTATGTTGTATGATTTGACAGAGCATAAAGGCAGACAAGTAAAGACATTGACTATCCATTGGCCAACTTGCAGCTCAGGGAAGAGCACAGGAACTGTCTTGATGCAGTGAAACAGCAGCTAAAGAATGTCCACCAGACTGAAAGAAAGATGTGCAAGATTAGTGGACAACCACATAACTTCACAGAAGGAAAGTTCTGAGGTGGATCAAACTGCTGGGCTTGTGGAAAGCCCAATTATGAGGGCAAAATGCAGAAAACGAAGAACAAAGATGGTAAATAAGTTAGTAAAGGCAGAGCAAAAGCGACAGAGGTAAAGGAAAGAAGCCAAGTCATCCAAACAGCGGTCAATGGCAATGAGTTTAAGAACTCTAAAACATAGAAACCACACAACTGCATGAAACCCTAATCCTAAGCCTAACCCTGTTTCCAGAGAAACATAAATCATGCAAACAATCAAATTTGGAAGCGAGTGAGAACTAAGTCCACAATCATAACTCTAAAGATGAAGTTGATATTGGAGGACACAAGAATGTAACTCCACTCAGACCATACCAAGAGGTCTGAACTGAAAGTTTAAAAGAAAACAATTATCCAAAGAAAAAGTTGCTTTGAAACCAAACAATGTCATGTCGATGTCACACAAGGAAGCTGTAAATCAGAAGGATACACAAAGGAAAATATATAATTAAATGTTCTGCATCACCAAACTAAGTGGTCCCGCTATCCTGGGATTGAGAAGTTGTGAAGAGCTGTAGTGTACCTCAAGTTAGTGATGAGATAAACGATGGTGCAAAAACTCATCAGTTAGTAAACATAACACCACGTGTGCAAACATGTCTTACAATAATCCTTCTCAAAAATGTTTGGCAATACTTCACCAGTATTTTTAAAACCTAATGTTCTGCACAACTAAAGGACTGGAATGGAATTCAGTGATTCAATATAGACCCTGATCCTTCAAAAGTACCAGATCGGAAGGCAACAATTTAGGGAAAAGGTATGGAGGTCAATTGCCCCTGTTCTCCAAACTGAAGAAAACTGTCCAAATTAAAACAGGAATGTCAGTTGTCATTCTTGTCTTTGTGCATCAGAGTAAAACGGACGATGAGTAATCATTAAAAACCAAAAGAATTGCGGATGCTGTAAACCAGGAACAAAAACAGACAGTTCTGAGGAAGGGTCACCAGACCTGAAACATTAACTCTGATTTTTTCTACACAGATGCTGCCAGGCCTGCTGAGCTTTTCCAGCAACTTCTGCCTTTGTTCCTGATAAATAATTGTAGGTTTATTTTATATCTCTCCCAATTTTTCTTGCATTAAATTCAATTAGAAGACATATCAGATAGGCTTCAGACTCTCTCCTACCTCTTCCCACACAAATTGACCCCTTTGCTAAAATGGCTTTGAAGAAGGGACTAAGAGCAGGAATGGGTGGGATTGTCTTACGAGGTGACTTGATTGAAACATATGAGATCTTGAGCAGTCTTGACAGGTTGGATGTAGAAAGGACATTTTCTCTTAAGGGAGAATCCAGAACAAACGAGTCACTGTGTTTTTTCAAAAAGAATCTTCTATTCAAAACCAAGATAAGGCCACTTTTTCTCATAAAAAGACGACGGGAGAATATTTCCTAAATACTTTTAAAGTGGAGGTGGGTAGATTCTTAGTGAACAATGGAGTGAAATGTTATCGGGGTAGTTGAGGATTAGATTTGTCATTATAGTCAGATGACCCATGATCTAATTTAATGGGAAAGTAGGCTTGAAGGACTGAATGGCCTACTCCTGCTCCTTGTTCATATATTATTCATGCATTCATTTAGTGGCAGCACACAGGTGAAGCTGGATCAGTATTTAAACCTTGATTAATATTCATATGTTCAGGCCATGACCTACGTGAACGGACAAAAGTTCAAATCAAATAGACTGAATCTGCCCAATTGGTCACATTCTCACCACTTTGGATTTCTTCCCTTGCCTAAGTGCACAGCTCATGGAAAACAAAACACATCAATACGTCTGGTCATCAGTGAACACACCAAGAATACATACTGGAAAATGAAATAAACATGTGGCTGCCTTTAAAGTTACGTGTAATCAAATAGTTCTTTGAGAAATGAGAAAAATATTCTTTCTAGGCATGAAGGAGCAAAACAGCTTCACTTAATACAAATGCTGTGTTTATGTGGTCAAGGTCCAAATTCCATTACCTGCTTCTGCCAAAGGCAATGTTCAAGCTTCATGCAGATGCCTTTTGCCTCAAAACTTTTACAATGCGAAAGAAAGGCAGAATGTGAGCAGATGGAATTCATTGCAATTTGTAAAGCGTAAATATTTGGGTCCAAAGGATTAATAAAAGACAGCTGTTAAAATGAACAAGGGATAATCCAAAGTGCAGAAGATCCAGAGATGTACCATGAAGAACATAACTGTAAAGCTTTACTTAAATGTTACGGGCACACAGTTCAGAATCAGAACGCTGCTGGAATCAGAGCTGCAGAAGCTGGATGCCTTCCTGTGTTGTGAACAATGTCACCCACTAACTGCTTTCAGAACAATCTGCGCAGGGCACACCAAATTGGGAAGGACATTCTTGTGGGTGTCACCTATGTGCATCGGAAGGGGTTGAATTGATGCCAGCTTGCCCAACTTTCAAATTAGAACTCCCGGGTCCATGGGAAAATTCCCTTTGACTCAGAAAAGAATGTGTCCAAATGCATATTCAACAACTAGTGTTACTTAAAAGATAGGCACTGACAGGTCAAATATATTAGAATAATCTCCACCGCACTAAATTCTCTGGAAGTACTCTGAAGTGTTTTTGCAGATGAGATCAGAGATTTGGGCAAGAGAGTTGCTGCATAGAATTGAATCTATACACTGTGGAAGCAGGCCATTTGGCCCAACAAGTCCACACTGGTCCTCCAAAGAGTATTTCATCCAGAGCCATATCTCTCCATCCCATCCCTGCAATTCCCATGCCTAACATACTTAACCTACTCATCCCTGAACACTATGGGTAATTTAGCATGGCCAGTCCGCATAACTTGCACTTGAACTGTTGGAGGAAACTGAAGGACCTGGCAGAAACCCACTCAAATACAGGAAGAGTATGCAAACTCTACTCAAGCAGTCTCCCGTGGCTGAGATTGAACCCAAGTCCCTGGCACTGTGAGGCAATAGTGCTAACCACCGAGCCACAGCTCCACCCAATGCATCTGCGTGGGGACTGTATGGGAGTAGCCTGTCCAGATGAAAGGCATCAATAGACGTGGAGGCTGCATTCTCAGTATCTCTATGTGTAAATGACAAAAACATGGAGCAGAGGTTTGCACAATGTCTTCCATTTACTTGGATTTGGACTGTTTTGTAGTCCTTTAATGTAAGTGGAAGTTGTCTCAGAGGCCAATCAAGGCATGCAGCATCTTACTTTGTATGCCCATCCTCCTTCACATGTATGCTGTTCTTTTTCTTATCTGTTTGTGGGATGAGGGTGTAGCTGGCTAGGCAGCATTTAATGTCCATCTCTAATTGCCCAGAGGGCAGATAAGAGTCAACCATGTTGCTGTGGATCTGGTGTCATATGTGGGCCAGACCAGGTAAGGATGGCAGTTTCCTTCCCTAAAGGACATTAGTGAACCAGATGGGCTTTTCCAACAATCGATAATGGATTCACGGCCATCATTGGACTCTTCATTATTTATTGAATTCAAATCCACCATCTGCCGTGGCAGGATTAGAACCCGGATCTCCGGAAGGTTGTCTGGATTAACAGTCCAGCAATAATACCACTAGGCCATCGCCTCCACCATAGATGTCATCATCTGCGACCACACTTCTGCAACCTTACCCTCCAGTGAGCAGGGAGACAACCTCTCCTTCCTTACTCATGAGGCCTGGCTGCAACCTCATAAATCTGTCTTAGCCTCTAAGGAATGCACCGAGCTAGTACCTGAGCTATGAGGATGAGATCAGATGGTCAGACCTCTTTACCAGTGCTGTGCTGTTGTAACCTCTGCTCTGGGCCTGCTGTGATTGGGCAGGTGGTTTCAAAGGAATGACACATCGGCATGATATATCATGATGACAATGCCAGTGTCACAGGATTATGTAAAGAGAACTGGAAGGAAATAGACACTATGCCAGTTTCTGAATAGAGTGTGAGTATCTATTTGGTTGTAAATGACAAGCTCACATGCAAAGTACGCAGTATAGGGTATTGCTGCTAGACTCTATGAACATATTAAATCAGCAAAAAAAACTACTGGGTGTCTGAAATCAGAAGGGGAAGATTGAGGGGGTGGGTAGGGGACTGGGAAGCATACCATTTGCAGTTTGTTCATTGTGTCAGGACACAGGATAACAGTGCACTGGGAGCTGAGAAGAGACATGAACAATGTTCCTAGTTGTTGTACATTGTGATACTGACACTGGGTGACCTGTAATTGGGATAGACTGTTGTCATGATTCATCTTCCCTACCATTTAAAAGTAATCAGGTGGTGATCAAAAACAAAACTAATACTAGCAGTGTCGAAGTACCCCTAAGTCCGTAGAGATTCCACAAACTTGTAAAATTGTCCTTCTTCTCTCAAGATTTGACTCATCAATAATTCCTGTCAGTTCTCCACAACTCTATAGAAGCCATTAATTAAATTATGCATGAATTGCCCTGGATGCTGAAACCTTTTATTTAATATTGTTCTTTCAAAATTTTTTTTGTTCTCAGATTGATGCTATTATTAAAAGCTGGTAGAACTTTTTAAAAAGTGTCTTTTTATATATATTTTGGTGTTTTATAGTGCCATCAGCTGAAAAACCCAATTAAACACATAGCAAATTTACTAGTTCATCTTAAGATTTAATATTTAATTTTTAAGCATTCTGTATCTTAAGAACTATTTTCTCTAAGTTATCCAATCCTGTATCATACATCTCTCTCATTAACATTAAATATTGATAATAATATTCTTTCTCCCTAATGTGATCATTCATTCTGATTACTTTAAATTACAACATTTCAGTGCTGTTTGTAATTTGTTTCCTCTACAACTTTTAACCCTGCAGAATCCTAATACTGTTCTAATTCTCTTTTAAAATCTCTTAAAGCTTTTAATCTCTGCTTTGTAACAATACTCTATTATACTCTTCTATTAAAACTTCAAATTGCATGTTAGGGGCATATGGTATAATTTTGTTTATTATAAGCTTCAAATTCTTTTTGTATCAATTATGAACATCCCAGTCTTGTTGCAATCTTAAAATTCTTATAACAATCTTTTTACATTAGATTTTGTTTTCAATATATTTAAAATTGCTCTTTAGTTGCCCTAAATGTGGCTTTTCTGATGCTGCAGCCTTAGTACAGAGTAATGTTCTGTTCCTTGCTGTCTATTAAAGAAGGCTGCTCATGATAGTAGAGACGCTTATTCCAAAGGATAGGTTTTCCTTTTCACTTCTATCCTTCTTAACCTGATTATTTGTACTTTATTTTTAAACAAGTTGCCACCTAGCTCATACAGATTTCAAATATTAATCAAAGAGCTGCAAACTGCTTCCACAGATCCTTCTTCTCTACTGATGCTGTCAGTTCTCAGTCTGACTAGCATTTACCCTCTTAACAGCCTCTATATCTATCTCATGAGTCTCTTTCCAACTGTGGTCTGAAGATTTGTTTGACTTCCATGAGTGTGCCAATTGCTTCTTTGTGTATGTGCTTTCAGCTGCTGACGAACTGTCTGAGTCTTTTTCATGTGGTATTGTTCATAAAATGGTAAACTCACTCTCCTTTTTGAAATTTTTTTCTCTTGGGTTGAATGAATTTTATTTTACCACTGTTTGCTTGATGTATTTAAGTATCAGTCCCCAACATGGATTATCAGAGGACAAACGGGGAACAAATAGTGTTCCTTTGAAGGGGAAAGCATCTTAAATGACATGCAGTATAACAGACTGTGCAGAGTGATAGAAAATTAGAGGGAGAATATATGCTGTATAATGCAGGAACACATAATTTACAATGTTCTACACAATTTCAGATGACATGGACTCAACAAATGAAAACTTTCCCAATCAGTAGACACAATGTGGGCCAAAAGTACAAATTTAGAATACATTAAATGAAAGCCAACAAAATGATGAATGGTAATTTGCAGAAAAATATGGATTATCTGAGTAGAGAAAAGGAAATGGCATTATTAACTGCATACAGATCATTAAAATACATTAAAGTTGGCTGAGCAAGAGGAATTGAGAGGAAGGCATCATAAACTGACATAGATTTGACGCCAATCAAAAGGTCATGCCCTTAAATGAAAATTTTCCCACATTAGCAAAAGTGATGAAATATGTCAGTGTCCTGGTGCCTTGAGAGAGAGAGAGATTCATGATTTACTGGAAGTCACATCACAGAGAGATGGGACATGTGCCATCACAGTTCTTTAATCTGTTGGTAGCAGTGATTTGAGATGAAGCAGCTCCAGAGGTAAACAAGGAAAATTGAGGTAGATCAATACTGTTGTTGGTAGTTGGCTAAAAGCTGACAAACACAATCATTTGAAAGAAAAGAAATTTCTTGTATTTGAAAATAGGATGTTGCATTTCAACGTAGTTAACAAAAGGGGAAGAAGTACATTTCATCACAAGGGGTAATAAAGGAGTATCACAATAAATACATGAGTCACGATATCATAGATTAGAATCACAGAAGGCTTACTGCTGAGAAGGAAGCCATTCAGCCAGCTGAGTCAATTCTTGTCCTCTGCTAGAGCAATTTAGCTATTCCCACTGCTCCTCCTTTTCCCTATAACCTGACAATTTTTCTTCCCTTCAGGTGTTTATTCAATTTCCCTTCACCACTCTCTCAGGGCATACATTCCAGGTTCTAACCCTTGTACTGCAGAAATAAATTTCACCTCATGGTCTCTTATGTTCTTTTGGCAATCACCTTAAATCAGAGCCTTCTAGATCTTGATTCTGTAATTAACATACAAAATAGGAGCAAGACTAGGCCACTGAGCCTTTCAAGCGTGCCTCTTGATCATCTGCATACCCCGATAACTTTTCAAGGGAAAACAGTTACTATCTTTCTTCTCTGTAAGATCCCATGACTTTGAATTTTTCTCCAGTCTTCTCTCAGTTTCCACTTCCCCAAGAAGAATGCCCCTGACTGCTCTAATCTATCCATATAATTGAAGTCGCTAGCCCTGGAGTGATTCTCAGTAAATCTCAGGCTGGATTTTCTGATAGCTAGATCATTGTTTCCGTGGATATAATGGGAGTTGAGCATCAGGACCCTGTCAAATCACCCACGTTGCAGACTCTGAAGAAATTGCTTGGAAAATTGAAGATTCTGATGGGCATATTCCCTATGCTGAGAGCCCCACATAAGTATCTATTTAAATTTACATGGTCCCACTGCAGTTAGAATCATAGAATCCCTCCAGTATGGAAACAGGTCCTTCGGCCCAACAATTCCACACTGACCCTTGGAGCATCCCATCCAAACCCATGCCCCTATAACCCACCTAATCTATACACCCCTGAGCACTACAGGCAATTTAGCATAGCCAATCCACCTCACCTGCACATCTTTGGACTGTGGGAGGAAACCGGAGAACCCGGAGGAAACCCACGCAGACTCGGGAAAAATGTGCAAACTCCACACAGACAATTGCCCAAGGGTGGAATCGAACATGAGTCCCTGGCGCTGTGAGGCTGCAGTGCTAACCACTGAGCCACAATTTTCCAAGAAAGGTTACAAGAATAAAAACTTAGCGTGAAACATTATAGCGGTCTGAGTGGCATGAGCTATGGTGGCAGAAACGGATGAGAAATCTGGCAAAGTCTGTCTTGATGTCAAGAGCATCATTCTGCATCTTTTGTACTTTTAACAAATAGTGTGGAAGATTTCTCTCCAGGCAATGACAAGTTGTCAATTAAGGGGGATTATTGCATGTTAAATGCCTTGTGAATGAACCAACTCACCTCATTAGCTTCATTTCTTACCAAATGAACCAAGCCAGCTAGATGCAAGAAAATTCAATTTAGAAACCAATGCAGTTATCTGGTGGGTTCGCATCGCTGCTTGCATCACATGACCTCCATGCTGCCAATAACCAAACAACTTCTCAGTTGTTGCTTGGTCCAAGGCTACTAGTCACACAAATCTCTTGTTTACTGACATTGCATTTGGCATTTTCCAATCTGAATCTCAAAAATGAAGGATTATCTGGTCAATCAACACACTTATACTCTGTTGAGAAGCAATTATGTACATCTTGAAAGCAGCCCTCCCACTGCCAGTGCCCCAAAACTCTACCTCATATACTGACCCCAACCCAGTTGTATGAAGTAATTGGCTCTGAAGGAGTTAATGTTCATGGTACATTGTCTCCACCCATTCTACTGATGTCCCACACAATCTGAAACCAACAGCTTCCTTTTTAATTCATTCACAGGATGTGGGTAGCACTGGCATTTATTGTCCATCCCTAATTACCCATTAAGGGTCAATCACATTGCTTTGGGTCAGGAGTAACATGTAGGCCAGACCAGATAAGGATAGCAGACTTCCTTCCCTCAAGGGCAATTGGCAATGATTTTATGATCTTCAGTAGACTTTTGTTTCCAGATTATTCAAATTCCACCATCTGCCAAGGCATAGTTAAACCCAAGTCCCTAGAATATTAGATAACACAGCATGGAACTGGAGGAACACAGCAGGCCAGGCAGCATCAGAGGAGTAGGAAAGTTGACATTTCGGGTGGAGACTTTTTGTCAGAATCCTCTGATGCTGCCTGGCGTGCTATGTTTCTCTAGCTCCACACTGAGTTATCTCTGCCTCCAACATCTGCAGTTCTTACCGTCATTAAAACATTACCTGGGTCTCTGGATTAATACTCTAGCAATAATATCACTAGGCCATTGCCTATTCTAATCATAGATGCTTTACTTAATGTATGAAAAAAGACTGGTTCTTCCAGATTCCCTTTGGGAAGACATATTCTTTTGGAAAGAATACCTCAGAACATTTCAGCATTTCCATTGGTACAATAAGAGCTCAATAAGTGCTGTCGTGGTCAGGAAACTAAAATGATATCTCACTTTTCACTGTGAAATCTATGACTACACAGGATTGTCAAGTTTGGAAAACACTCCTGTCATCAACACAGGAAGATCAGAAGCCAAAGCTCAGCAAGCTAGTGAGAAGAAGTGAAGAGAGAAATCAAGAATTAGTGGCACAAACTATTGAAGCTAATTCAGGAATCTTTCACCTGTCATCTTCAGATACTAGAACAGTCAATGCAAAGTTAGTGAAAAAGATAATGTTGAGTGAGCAGCAATCTTTCAGTAACACAACTGGGGGTCTGAAAAAGTTACATTCATCAATCAAACAGCCACAATGAGTGAATGAAAATGTCCAGCCTGATCAACAACTGCTTATGACATAATTGGTGCCAGCCAAACATCCACAGATTGAGGACATGGACAGCAAGAAGAAACTGTCTAGTCTAAGCATTCAGGAAATTGCAAAAAAAGAGGCTACTTCTTCCAATGAGAAAGTAGTTTCCTGAGCCTTAAATCTGAATTACTACAAGAAAGAAAGTACTTTTGACCGAGCAGTTTTCTTCCAGGAAGGAAGTTCAGGAGATTCCAGGTCTTTGAGATAACATAATGGAACAACAATAATGTCTACAAAGGATGACATCCTTTGTGAAGAACCAATGTCAAAAGTCCTCAAGTGAGAGACTAACATTTTTCCAAGTCCAAAGAGATTGCATTCTGAGAAAAGTGTGAAATGTCCAGGCCACCTATGTTGTGAAGTCAGAGATGGGTTGGGGTTAATCATAATATTATGTATGAATATATAATTGATTAACGATGGGGAAGACAATTTGGGGTGGATGTTTGAGGGGGTAATGGCTCTGAAGAGATAAAAGTTCAAGTTATATTGGCTCCAGCCACTCTACTGATGCCATAGTCAGTCTGTGGCTGGAAACAAGAAGTTGTACTCTAGCTAGTGGAGAGAATATATGTATCTGAACAAGTTCCTTAAAATCTGAGTAATTATGCCTTATCAAATATAGCTGTACATTTTGATATTAATGCAATAAATCCTCTCATTATTTAAGAACAGTGCCTCCTCTGTAGATAGATCCTCTACCATGAATCACATGATAGGCCGAAGACAGAGAATGCCTACCGTGCGGATAGAGGCTATTCGGCCCATCGACACAGCACCAACCCTCCAAAGAGCATCTCAAGCGGGGAACATGCAAACTCTTCAAAGAAAGCCAGCCAAGATTAGAATCAAATCCGAGTCTCTGGTGCTGTAAGGCACCAGTGCTAACCACTGTGCTAACATGTTGTCCAAAGGAAAGGACAAAGGTGGATTGTGGAAGTGAACTACCTCAAACAACCTTCACCCGGTGCCATGTACTGGTAGAGGTGGAAAATACAACAAAATACCAGGGTTTGTCATCAGGAAAAATGTCACATAGACTCTTTGGCCCAACAAATCCACACTGACCTCCAAAGTGCATCCCACCCAGACCAACCACCTCCTCCACGCCACCTCAAACTATCCTATCACCCAGCATTTTCCATGGCTAATACACCTAGCCTGCACATTATGAGCAATTTAGCATGACCAATCCACCAAACCTGCACATCTTTGGACTATGGAAAACCAGAGCACCTGGCAGAAACCCACGCAGACACGGGGAGAATATGCAAACTCCACACAGATAGTCACCCGAGGGTGGAATCGAACCCAGGTCCCCGGTGCTGTGGTAGTAGCAGTGCTAATCACTGTGCCACCCTGTTAAAGAAAAACAAAACAGAATAAAAAAGAAAAACTCTGGTTCATTTAGTAAGAAAAGTATCTGGATAAATCCTTGACTATGATGAAACAAGTTCCAGATTCATCCAACAGTAATCATCCACTTTCTAAATGCAGTTACATTTGTCTCACACAGGATCTTGTCCAACTCTAATTTGGATCTTTGCAGAAAATTTGCACAAAGCCAAAACTGGCAACTTAATCAATGGATTTGTGATCCACTTTGTAAAGAAATACTCCCTGATGTCTTTTCCATTCTCTTGTCATGTCCTCTCCTCCTCTCCAAACTGAAATAACCTGTCAAATGGATGTAAACCAATCTGTTAATTGTCTTGAGGATTCCAGCTATCAAACTGCTTTGTTGGAAGATGTAATAATTACAAGACCTAGTTAAAAAAAAAAAGTTAAAACACCAGTACTTGAACTAATGCAGCAACTAAAGGGCTTTAAATTAGTTATCAAGGGTGATTCTTCTCTGCAGGACCTCCCTATCAGTTGGTTGAGGGGACGAAAACTGGACAAATTAGAATCCCTACAGTGTAGAAAGTGGTCATTCAGTCCACCAAGTATGAGTCGACCGTCTGAACAGCATCCCACTGAGATCCTCCACCCCACTCTATCCCAGTAACTCTGCATTTACCATGGCTAATCTACCCACCCTGCACATCCCTGGAAATTTGGTCCCCTTACTGCAGGAATGATGCGATTGCTTTGGAAGCAGGTCTGAGAAGGTTCTTTGGCTTAGTAAAGCCTCATCTTATAAGGAGAGACTGAGCAGTTAGATCTATCCTCGCTAGAGTTTAGAGAAATGAGAGGAGATCAAATTGAGGTATATAAGATGTTAAAGGGGATTGACTAAGTAGATGTGGAGTGAACATTGCCCCATGTAGGGCAATCTAGAGTGGGAGGTCATAGTTTTAAGCTAAGAAGTGAGGAAGAATTACTTGCCTCAAAGGATCATGAATCTAGAATTCATTTCTCCAGGGTGTAGTGAACATCAGTTGAGGAACAGAGAAATAGATTTTATATATTATCAGGGTAAAGGGTTATGGGAAGTGGGCAGAAAAGTGGAGTTGAGGCTGAAATGAGATCAGCCTTGACTATATTGAATGATGGAGTAGGCCCAAGAGGCTGAATTGCCGACTCCTGCTTCCAAATCTTATTATCTTATGTTTTTGTACATCAATGTACCCATGCGTGAGGGATTGGCTAACACATAAATACACAGGCTCATGCATTAAGGGTTTGAGGAGACAATGGCAGTACACTTACACGTGTCTGAATTTGTAGTTCCCTCAGAACAAATGGAGACTAGTCGGAATCTCATGGCACATTGTATCATTTTCCTCACTCATGACATGCTCAGAAACACACATCCTTATATGCTTTAAAGGTGTGCTGTAATATGCTCCCCAGTAAAGGTACATAAAGTTGCCATCGCCTTAGCAGACCATTGGCTGCTCTCTCATTAGAAAGAGAGAGGTGACCAGTGGTGGTTTAACATGAGGGTCTGCATGCCTCAGCTGAGGGGAAGGGATTGAAAAGGAGAATCCTTCAAGGTAACCTCAGCTGGTGTGGGAATTGAACTCATACTGTTGGCGTCACTTTGCATTGCCATCCAGTCAGCCAAACAAACCAACTCCCACTCTCCTGTATGCATCAAGAAGCATTTAAATCTTCCCTGTTGTATTCCTCCTCTTCCCTTTTGTCAGCCTCCGCCTTTGGCTTCTCCCGCTTCCTGAAGCTGCGCACCATGCATGCACAACCAGATGTTGCCCATTTCAGTGACATGTACCTGAGGCCTAGAGTCTCAGGCTTTTGGAGTCAGACGCTCACCTCACGTATTCAGTGGATGGCTTACTTTTCATTCCCATTTCTTAGTTTAATTATTGCATTTGTCAGGTCCAATGTCTGGTTGTTTAGCTTGCACTTAAGCTTCCATGAGTGTGCACATGTCTTGCAAATTCAATATTAAACATGCAAAAGATTTTCTGCAAGAGAGAGGCTTATCAATATTGTACAGTTCTAGACTCCTGTATTAACTGGAGAGAGGACAAAGGGCACTCACATGAAGTGGTTTTGTTTTTGAAATTATGGTCACATACCTGAACTGAACAAAATGACTCATCCATCATAATATGCTTGCTGAATTTAGTTTACTGTTGCAAAACATTTCCAAAATGAAAAATGTGGCAAAAGCATTTCTTCACCGTCAGATGTTTCATTAAGACTTGTAGGAAGGAGAACAGAGAAAGGCAATGAGAGAATAGCTGGAAAATCCACATAGAGGCTACTTAAATAATTATATTAAAACGTACCTGTCTTCATAAGTGTATGTAAAAGAAATACAGACAGAGAAAATATGCAAGCAAGCTCTCCAATTACCTGGTTCTAAGAAAACCCTAGTCCTCAAGCATCCTCAATCAAGATGAATAGGTGTAGAGTTTTACATTCATTATTATCCTAGTTCAATCACTCAAATTTGGTTAAAATTTAGCAGCGACAATGTTCTTTATCAAACTGGGTTGAGATGGTTGTTTAAGTAAAATAGCAACAACGTCCAATGCAATAGTTTGCTCAACAATTGTCATTGGGGGCCACAAACCCGGCAGACCAAGCGATCTCCCAAAGCAGGTGGAAGTCTTATGAGCCCATGGAAATCATCTCAACAGAAGGTGAAGCAGATTTGAGCTAGTGGGTAGGAAGAGTGCCAACCAGACATGTGTAGCATGTGACGATGATGGCCTAATTAGCATTCATTAAAAGGCCACCATGCACAGTTACTGAAAAAAATTGTAAATCATTTCTTTAAAATAATGTGGAGAATTAATTGTGGTTTCTCTTTCACAAAAATGTAAGAGTAAAGAAAATGAAAAACATACCAGAATTTTTGTTAAAGTATTTTCTAATCAACCTGTTTGAACATCTTATGACACATGGATAGGTGGGACTTGAACTGAGACCTCGTGGCCCAGTGGTAGGGAAATTGTCACTGTACCCCAAAAATTTTTTATTTAATATGCCTTTGGCTCCAAACCTCACTCAATGGATGCTGGTCCGCCTTACAGAAAAATGCATCTAAACACTTTATTTCCAAATGACTGGGCAAATCTTGACAAAAAACAATGTTCGGAGCTTCCCCCTGATGGAATAAATATGCATTTGCCGAGTTTTGTGCAAAATAATGTACAATACAGTTAATTATTGTTTTGTAGTCAGCCACGTCTCATTGAAAGTATGAACCAGATCAAATCCCGTTGAAGACAGCGACAGAATTGATCTTGGCATTGTGTGTTAGTGTGAAACATGTGATGGATGAGTTAACAGCCTGTTTTCTATTTCTCCCCATGAAGTCAATGCAAATAAAGACAAGGAGAGATGTAAAAGAAGTCAAAATTCACGATTTCACAAAGCCGGCATCTACCCTAGATGTGTTTATTTGTTACATCAATGAAAAGCAGGCCAAGAGCAAATCAAAAGTTAAATAGATTTCAAATTATCTCACTCAAAATTCAGCAAATGCATATTTCTTTCATTAGAGAAAGTTTCTGACATCAGCTTCTCTCATTATTAGTCTGTTTATTTGCAAATAAACAAAACTTAAGTGCAATTTTCTGCAGGAGGTATTCATTTGGAAAGAATTGGAGGCACACACAGAAAATTTGTCACCTGACTGATGTGGTTCATATGTTCCTTTATATCTGTACAATTTTATAGAGGAAAGAAAGCAATTTGCTCTTCTTGTGCCTCAGAAGTAGTTGTGCCCCTAGTGAAGGTGTTCCAGTACATTTACCAACAAAGTAGAAAATTACCCAGGTAATCTGATCAATTACCACCCCACAGGTCTCCCCTCATTCACGAGAAAAGTGATGGAATGTGAAATTGACGCTTCTATCAAGCAGCACCTTCTCACTGTGACAATGATATAAAATACAAACTATTAATTCTAAAATATCACTGACTAACTAAAAAGCCTTGGACTTCAGGATTGAGAGGAAAGCCATTAAAAATGAGCTGAAACACTTTAAAGTGGTGACCATATGACCTGATAATAGCTAAACTCTCAGGAAAATATAAAAGAATGTTGAATTGCTAGGGCACACGACAATGGGCATCTTCCAGGTTAGAGGTGAAAAAGCCAATGGGTTGTCCTTGGCTGGATATGAATAGAGAGGTTTCTGGGCAAAGCTGTCACTGCAACAAAGACTTAAATGTAAACTCTTTGTAAAAATTGATTGTCCCCATTCTGGACCAGCATCTGGTTTTGACACACCAAAGCTCCATCCTCTGAGATGCCAGTCTGTGGATCCTGCTGCAGAGACAGATTCGAAAAGATGGGATAAATTCAGGAAACTGCAATAACATCCAGAATAACAATTCTCTGCCTGAAGAAGTGGTATGTGATTCAGTAAAAAGTGATCAGCCTGAAGAGAAAACTGTCTGTGAACTGTGATATTTTCAATAACTTGTGACATTCACTATGACTGACTGCATCCCTGAAAGCAGCTAAACAACATGAGCCAGAGGTTAAAAGGCAACAAAAGGATTCAAAATTATATTTCTGTTACCTTTCTCCATTAGAGAAAGATAAGATAAGATCATAAAATGTAGGAGCAGAAATAGACCATTCAGCCCCTTGAGATTGCTTCACTACTCAATGGGAGATAATCCTCAATTTCGCTTTCCTGCCTTTCCCTATAGTCCTTGATTCCCTTTCTGGTAAAAAAAAAACCTCAACTTTGAATACGCTTGATGACCTAACCGCTACAGTCCTCTGTAATAAAAAAATTCCAAAGATTCACTACCCTCTGAGAGAAGAAATTCATCCTCATTCCTGTCTTAAATGGGTGACCCCTTAGTGTGAGGTTATGCCCTCTGCTCGTAAACGCTTACCATTAGGGGAAACAACCTTTCGGCATCTATTCTGTCAAGTTCCCTTTGAATCCTGATGTTTTGATAAGGTTGCCCATCATTTGTCCAAACTTCAATATGTACAGGTCCACTCTACTCAACCTTTCCTCATAAGACAGTACCTCCATACTTGAGTTCAACTTAATGAACGTACTCTGGACTGCCATGAATTGCCAATATATCTTTCCTCAGATAAGGGGACCAAAACTCTTCATAGTATTCCAGTTGTGGTCTAATTAATGTTTCTTTTTCAGTTTTAGCAAAACCTCCCCATTTTTGTACTCCATTTTTTTTGCTATAAAGATCAACATTCTGTTTGTCTTCCCTGTTATCTAAATTTCTGTGATTTATGCGAGAGGACTGCCAAAGATGTTGCCATTGACTAGGGAGTCCAGAACTGAGGGTCACAGTCTAAGGATAGAGGGTAGGTCATTTTGAACTGAGATGAGGAAAAATTCCTTCACCCAGAGAGCTTGTGGATTTCATTTTCACGGAGAACAGTTGAGGCCAAATTTTTCGGGAAGAATTAGATATATTTCTTAGGGCTAAAGGGATCAAAATGTGTGGGCAAAAGTGGGAATAGCATATTGAGTTGGACGATCAGCCATGATCATTTTGATTGGTGAAGGAAGCTTGATGGGGTGATTGGCTTATTTCTGTTCATTTTTTAAATTCTATGTTTCAAATTGCTGCTTGATGTTGAGTTTTCATTATTCTTCTCAAGTTTAACAGATAATAAATTTGCCCATCATTTGATTCAAGAAAATCTTGTTGTTTAACACCTTACCACATGCAACAAACCGTAGTTAACTGGATTTGTAATTGCACAGAAATAAGCTCATGCAAAAGAAGAATTTAAATCTTTGCTGTTAACAATCAAGGACGTTAAACAGAGCAGAGCCAGTATACCTTATCTCATCTGGTCATAGTACTCACTAAGAGCCTGTTAACTAAAGTTCAGTTTGGGTTCTGCTAAGGCCATATGGCCTGAGACTTCATTACATGAAGATGCTCATTAATGAGTGCGCAGGTTAGGACTTTCATTTCCTGGGTCAGGAGCACTGGGTTGGGACATTTCCTGGCTCCAAAAATCTGATCTTGGAAAATTGGCTCACAGTGTTAGATTTTCATTCTGGATTGGCACCAGCTTTCTGAGATCAGCCAGATAACTTTACCATGATAGTAGGAACTGCGGATGCTGGAGAATCTGAGATAACAAGGTGTAGAGCTGGATGAACACAGCAGGCCAAGCAGCATCAGAGGAGCAGGAAAGCTGACGTTTCGGGCCTAGACCCTTCTTCAGAGCCCAAAACATCAGCTTTCCTGCTCCTATGATGCTGCTTGGCCTGC
>JAHRHZ010000048.1:11535766-11616030 GCA_024137785.1 Ginglymostoma cirratum | reverse complement strand
GCAGGCCAAGCAGCATCATAGGAGCAGGAAAGCTGATGTTTTGGGCTCTGAAGAAGGGTCTAGGCCCGAAACGTCAGCTTTCCTGCTCCTCTGATGCTGCTTGGCCCATTGTGTTCATCCAGCTCTACACCTTGTTATCTCTAACTTTACCATGAAATCAATGGCTGCTGGGTGCAAAGGTGGATGTACTGTTTGTAAAGCAGTCAACAAGCTGGGCATCATAGAATACCAGTTACCTGATTGCAACTGTTAATCTGGCCCAATCAGGGGCCCTTGTCTAACATATAAGAAGGTGAGTGTCAGAGATACTGACACTCTGCTGTCTTACTCTAAATGAGGCAGTAACTAAAGTCAAGGACTGTTCAGGTGTAAAAAAGGATGACTTGTCAATGGATATCGCCTCTGTGGAGTTACTTCAGTGGACAGCATAGGGGTTTGCTTTGATGCAAAATAGAATAAGACAAAAAAATGGTTTCACTCCTTACCCTTCCTCACTGACCTCCACCATCACACACACACTCTTCATGCCCCATCCAGTACAACCCATGACCCTATGTCCTGTACTCACCCTCCATAACCCCTCGTACATTCCATAAATCGGTGCCCCTCCACACTGTCCCACAGCCTTTGTAGCCTCCATGTTATTTTAGAGCCAACTCAATCAGCCATGCTCTCCTACTCTTTACTCATTAACCTACCATGCTAACTGACCTTGCATCCACCATGGGCAGATCCCAGGATTCATGCAGAGATGACGTTTAAACAATGTTCTGTCAATTACTTTCCTAAAGCTTTTGAAGAATAACTTGCATCCATAAACACCTATTTCCTAAATTTGTGTTCCTTCACCTTATAATGCTTATAAAAACAGACATTTTATTCAAGTGCATAATCCCTTAAAAATAACATTAAAAATTGGAATTCATTCATAGTCCCACTTTAAAGAGTCTATTACCATTTGGTGTTGTCATTCAACTGATATTCAATAGTTGTCAAATAAATCACACTGCAGTAGTCCAATAATGGGACTCTCTGGCTTATGTCAACAAACAATAATATTCCAAGTGCTGTTTTAAGGCCTTGAGCACTTTCTCCCATATCCTTACCCCAAAGATCTCACATCAGACCTTGACATCAGATGGGTTGCTGAACTCATTGTCAGCCACTAATGGTCTACATTAGCAGCTATTGATTTTCCCAAGCTGGTCAGTCCTTTGTCTGTCCAATTGTTTATATTCACTCTTTGAGCTCCATCTTCACCTATCTTTTACTCCTTCTCCTTCCCTCCATTCCTTCTTTAGCACTTATACCAGCCTTTTCCAGCTACTATCAGCGTTGAAGAAGGGTCTGTGGACCTGAAATGTTAATTCTGCTCTCTCTTCACAGATGCTGCCAGATTTGCTGAGTTTGTCCAGCACTTACTGTTTTTGTTTCTGATTTCCAGCAACTACAGTTCTTTGTTTTTTTTTGTTCAGAAAATTTATAATTAATATTTCAAACTCTACATCTCTACAGTTCAAGTTTCAGAGTTCAATTTTAATTGTCCATTGCACATCTTATTTATTATACTGTATCCAACGAGGGCATTTCAATAGATTACAATTTCTTATTGTAACCGCCTTAAAATATACTTTATATCATCTGTGTATAAACCTTGGACAATTCAAGCATTTTCATTCACAAAAGACAGTAATCACAGGAAACAGCACAAAGGAACACCAGTTTGGAACTGTTTCTTAGCAGTTGAGCGCAAGAATTTCAGTCAGCTATTACCGATACTGAACTGATCTAGACAATAGTTGATACAAAAATATTAACGTACATTCCCAAATAAAACCACTGCGATTTCTGTCATTACCTTTTTCACTGTGGCCAACGTGAAATAAAACTGAGATCAAAGCTTAGAAAAAGCTGTTAAAATAACACAAAAGTTGTGACAATTTTACAATCTAATCTTTGTCATGATTTAAACATACAATTATGTGGAGTATTTGAAAGAGAGTAATTTATACCTGTTCACATGTTAATGGATGCAGGTTGTTTATTAATCCAAGTTTTTGTCTTATTTATGGCTCTTTATGTGTCCCCATGGATAACTTAATTAAGATGTTAAACATGGTACGGTGATTACAGGGTAGACATGAATAACACTTGTTTTGAATATTTGACTGAACTAGATCATTTTTAAGAAAGCAATTGTACTTATGTATCCATGTGTTTCACCTCCCTTGTGTGACACTTGCAAAACAAAGAGCTTTAAGTAGCACAACCTGATGGATTATTGTCCTTGCAATTCTGAGAGCTGGTTGTGAGGTGTTCACGAACAAGAGCAGGGTACAATTTGAGAGTGTCCTTTTTATACTTAAGATACATCAAGATACTTCACAGATATTAGGGCAGGTGACCTTTTTCGTAGCAGGAAGACATAGACAGCCACCTAGATAGTTTCTGTCTTCACTTGTCAGGTTTTATGAGTCCTCCCCACCACCCAGTCAGCCCAAGATAGATGTCTGGACAACCTCATACCTGATCAATGCGTGGCTTTGATTAAAGCATTTTAATTACTGTGGCAGGAGTGGAGCCAATTGGAAATGTAGAGTTGTACTAATGAAATTGGGGACCAACAAATTGTTTAAAGGATTTGGAGAGGAAAGGGAGGTTAGAGGAGACAGTAGATCAGAGTTGAGCGGTTAATGGTGCGTTCAGCATGTGCTGTGGAAAAATGGAAACCAGTAGTTGTAGTTAGGTTTCCAATAGGCATTTTATAAAGTACCACATCAAAAGTTACTGCAGAAAATAAAAGCTCATTTGTAGGGGGCAGCATAATGGCATGGATAGATGGTTGGCTGGTGAACAGCAAATAGTGAATAGAAAGTAGAGAGTAGGCATAAATAGGTTTTTTTTCAGGTTAACAAGCTACAATGATTGGTGCTCCATGTGAATTGTTGCAGGGACCTCAATCATTTACAACTTCCATGAGTGACTCGGATGAAGGGTCTGAAGGTGCAGTTGTTAAATTTGTGCCTGACTCAAAAATAAAGAGGAAAGTGAGTGGTGGAGAGGTCACAAGGCAGATACAAACAGATATTGAGATAACAAGTTGTACAGCTGGATGAACACAGCAGGCCAAGCAGCATCAGAGGAGCAGGAAAGCTGATGTTTCGAGTCTGGACCCTTCTTCTGAAGAAGAACAAAGTTAAGGACAAGTTAAGGACAAAGTTGCATTATCACCTGGGAGACAGGTTTATTGTCATAATCATGATGTCCTATACTTATAGTTGAATGTTACCTGTCTCTGAAACCTACAACATATGTTAACATCTCTACCATATATAGTATAATGTATCCAGTTAGTTATATGCACCCTCAGGTCAAGTAAATAGCTAAAGGCATTTTAGAAGAGTTTCATAAATGTCCATATATAATTTTCTCAGTGCAGTATTAACCCAATGTGTTTGGGTTATAGGTTTCAAGGAATTGGTGGTCAATTTTGATTAATTTCATGTTCAGATGGCTTCATCTTTGTGCTGTTTATATGACCATTACTGTCATTCAGTCACTAACTATGTATTTACCCTTCTTGTACATTTTCAATCCTTCCTTCTCACCTTGTTTCCCTCATTTGGTTTTCCTCTTTCCACTGGCTTTCTTGAAACCATCCTAACTTTGATATATTGCAGATTTCTGGCTTTATGTACTCACTTACTGATTGATAAGATCTAAAACCAAAAGCACATTTGTGCAGGTCAGTGCCAAGCTAATTAAAGTTGCCATCTCTTTAACAGATTAGCAATCTTTGGAGTTTCTGGAAGACATAAGCAAACATAACAAAACTACTCCCAAAACAAACTCTGATTTAATGGAAAGTGTTTTACAATTTCTTAAAAAGGGAAAAGAGCAGCCCTGCAATTCTGGCCATTCTGATTAAAATATGGTTTAAAAGAATTTTATACATAACTTCAAAGAGCATGGGAAGGTGGGTTTAATTTTCAAAGAACTTGCACAGGGACTTGGCAGAATCCTTTCTTTGCAGTCGTGTTATGTTTGAAAGGTGGTGTCTGTCATACATACTGCAGTTGGGAAATTACTACCAAATTAGTTTGTGAAAATGGCCTTCTTGGTATCCAATTGTGCCCACTCTAGATGGTGCTATGCTTTATAAGATGTCTTAATAGAGTGTTAAACAAGTCCAGCTTTCAATGCAACAACTTGTATTTATACAGGGCCTTTAAAACATAATGATGTCCTGAGGCACTTGAGGGAATCATAATAAATAAAATGATACTTGATTTTCAGCCCATTCGCTACAGTAATATTCATTCCCTCCCCAGGTGATGAACAATGACAACAGCATATTACCACCTACATGAGTGCTGCAGCAACTCACCAAGAATCCTTGTAAACAGCACCTTCCAAAACCATAACATCCACCAACTAGGAAGACAAGGGCAGCAGGACCAAGAAAACATGATTTACACATTAAACATTATTTAATAGTCAGGACAACAACATTGTACCCGTACAGGTGAATAGAATTGTCAGCTTGTAAAATTAGAATAGTGTTTAGAATAGAAGGGGTCATAGAGAATGCCAATCTCTGCAGCACTCCCATGAAAACATCCTGACAAAATAGTATCTACCTGCCTGGTTTGAGTACTGAGATTGACAGTTAGCTATTCCTGCAGCAATGGTCCAACAAGCCAACACTCTCTTTTCATGCTATACAAATTGGTACCCCTTTATTCTAAGTCGTTTCCTTGTGTCTTAATCATGATGAGTGCGAGCCAAAATGCTTTGACTTCTTGTCTCATTTTAACCATGTTTAAGACTAGAGATATCTGTATTTTTATTTGAAGGATCAATGAAAGGATAATGGAACTTTGTTTGAACATGGCACTTCTCGAAGATTACTTCGTTACAAATATTTGCGAGTCTTGGTTGCTACAATACATGAATGATTGACTAACTAGGTTTTATGGCTGTTTTGTTTGTACTGTATTTTGCAGATTTAGGCTTTGCTTCGATTTTCATTTGGAGAAAACCCACTAAACAATTAGCTGTTCATCTAATGTCTATTTTTTCTGAAGCACATTTGTGATGAATTCAGTGTGAAACTCGACTTGTCTTCTTAAAAAATAACTGACTGGAAGAATTCTCAATACTTTGTTTCTGGAGTAAGCAGCATCTGCCAAGATCCCAGAGACAACGGCCTATGTTGTCTAGCAATCCCAGAATGTCAGACCAACAGCCATCTGATCATCTCAAATGTTATCATTTTTGCCTTCATGAACTAGGACTAAATGATTCGTGTTTTATTTCCCTCTAAATGAGTATTATCTGAAGGAAATATCATTTTCCTCTTTACCCATTGCACTTGTATATTTGTGTGTCTGTGTATTTTGGGTTATTAAGAGCAAAACATTTATACTTATATATTACAAACTCGATATGCTAATCAGTTTTATACATCTTCATCGAATTGGTTTGGTTTCATTAAATAAATCAATATTTTATGTCTTATTGAAAAAAAAACATGGTTTTAAAAAATTAAGTCTGGTAAAGAAAAAAATCTGATTAGCTACATTCAGATCTGGATGAAACAATTAACTGTATGTTTTGACCCATGGAGTGCTGAGAAAATGACCATGTATTCTTCCCATCTTAGTCATAACAATAAATGGACATTATAAAAATAATGGTACAATGGCAGAGACAATGTGAATGTATGAAAGGGAAATCATATTTGATGAAACTTTAAAGTTTTTTGAGGCTTTCACTAGCAAAATAGATGCAGGGATCTAATGGATGTTGTGCATTTGGATGTTCAGAAAGCTTTTGACAAGTTCCCACATAAGAGGTTAGTGAACAAAATTAGATCAAAATTGCTTCAAGGGATATGGAAATTAGCCATTCAAGTCAGAGACGGATAGATTTCTAGATATTAAAGTTATCAAGTGATATGAGAATAATTATGAAAATGATTGAATGACATAGTAGGATGGAAGGACCAAAAAGCCTACTTTGGCTTCTGTTTCCTATGTTTTTGCAGCAAAGCTTCCAGAGTAAGATGTCTACGCTCAACAACATTCTATACAAGGATATTTCCTGCGCAAATAAACTTTGAACAATGGCATGGCATGTGTCTGTGATCACCAGGCAATCAGACTGTGAATTCACCACATTGTAAATAGATGGAGGTTATTGAAGTCATTGCACAGATGCTGACATTCTGTCACCACATCACCCTTTACTTACGTGTGCACTGTGTATGGCCTCTGACCAGCCAGCTGAGAGCCACTCCCTGGACTGAGGAGACCTTCTAAATCTCCTGTTGAGATCTGTCAGCCAGGGCTCCCTGATTGGGGTTGTTAACATGGGCCAATCAAGAATCTTATAGTCAATGAGATCCACCTGGCCCTGTTCAAATCACTACAGTTCTGAAAAAGATGCCATGGGATGAAAGGCAATCTAACTAGCAACAGGCAGTGTTGTGACCAGGGTGTGTGCACTTAGACTGAGTCCTGTAATGCCACAACATGTAATCTTTAAGAATAAAAAGGGGCTGATGGCAAAGTTTGTGTCAGTTGGTGTGGTAACAGGTTGAAGGTTTAGGGTAGCCGTAGATCTACCCAGACACAAAAGCCTCCCCGTGCCCCAATATTTTCTTGTGACAAGTAGTTGGTAGGTTTGCCTGCTACCCAGGATGGTGTGTGTTACTAGTTACATGTAATGGAAATTTCATGGCCCCCACATTCCAGCTTCTCCACTCCCCTAAGGATTAACATTCCCTTTCCTCTTTTACTTCCCCTTGAAATTTCAGGCACAAAACGTACAGAATCATGAGACAGCCCAAGTCAGATGGTGTGCGGTTTGAAGGAGAACTTGCAAGTGATGGTGTTCCCACACATCTATTACCCTTTTTCATTTAGGTGATAGAGATCATGGATTTGGAAGGTGCAGTTACAGGAGCTTTGCTAAGATGCTGCAGTTCATATTGTAGATGGTACATATTGCTGTCACTTAAGTGGAACAATCAGATTCCTAAAGTGATAGATGGGGTGTCAATCGATTGACCTGCTTTGTCCTGATGGTAGAGTCATAGAGTCAAACAGCATGGTCCAACCAGTACATGCCAAACATAATCCCAAACTAAACTATTCCCACCTGCCTGCACCTAGCCCATATATCTGCAAACATTTCTAATCCCTGTACTTATCCAAATGTCTTTTAAACATTGCAATTGTACCCACTTCTACCACTTCTTCAGGAATTTCATTCCAACATGAACCACCCTATGTGTAAAAAATTGCCCCTTGTGTCTTTTTAAAATCTCTGTCCTCTCACCTTAAAAATGTACCACTTGCCTTGAAATCCCCCACCCTAGGGAAAAAAATACAGCTGCCATTGACTTTACATACACCCTTCATCCTTTTATAAACTTCTATCAGGTCACCTTTCAACCTTCTATGCTCCAGTGAAAAAAAATCCCAGCCTATCCAACCTTTCTTTTTGATGCAATCTTTCTACACCTGGCAACATCCTGGTAAATCTCTTCTGAACTGTCTCCAGCTTAATAATGAGTGTTGTTGGGGCTGCATTTATTCAGGCGTGTGAGGAGTATTCCATCATAGTCCTGACTTCTGTCTTGAAGATGCTGAACAGTCTTAAGGTTTCAGGAGATTAATTACCTGCTTTAGTAGATATTTATGGGTTCACCCAGTTCAGTTTCTGGTCACTGGTAACCCGTAGCGTGTTGATGGTGTGGGATTTACCAAAGGCAACGCCTTGAATATCAAGCGAGATGGTTAGATTCTATCTTATTGCAGATGGTTTCTGCCTGATGCTTGTGTGGTATAAATGTTACACATTACTTACCAGACCAGTGTTGTCCAGCTATTATTCCAGTATATGAGGAGCTGTGAATGATGCTGAACTTTGTACAATCATAAGTAAACATGCCCACTGATAACTTTATGATGGAGAGAACATTATGATGAAACAGCTGAAGGTGGTTGAGCCAAGGATACTATCCTGTAGTGTTCTGGGACAGAGATGGTTAGTCTCCGAAAACCACAATCATCTGCTTTTGTGCTGCGTATAACTCATATTAGTGGAGAGGTTTGCTCCTATTCCTATCGATTTAGATTTTGCTAGGGCTCTTTGATGCCGCAGTTGTTAAATGCTACCTTCAGGTCAAGGGCAGTCACCCTCATCTCACCTCTTGAGTTCAGCTCTTTTGTCTATGCCTGGACTAAGTTTGCAATGAGATCAGGAGCTGAGTATCCCTGTCAGAGTACAACTGAGCATTTGGTGAGCAGGGTTGTTGCTGTGTAAGTGCAGCTTGATACAAATATCAACAATTATCTTTGCTTCACTGATAATTGAGAGTAACCCAATAGGGTATTAATTATTTATAAATTTTTCCATTTGACATTTCTGGTTGAAAGCAGTTACAAACTCTTTTAGCTGCGTCTTTTTCCCTGAAGTGCTGCGCTCCTTAATCATTTGAGATATTTCTGTAGCTTCCTCTTTCAGTTTATTGTTTAATTGCCCACCACCATTCATGATTGGATATGGCAGGAATGCACAGCTTTATTCAGATCTTTTTGTTGGATATTCTGTACCGGCTCTGTATTATTCCTGTACTGTAATGTCTCATTGTACTGGCACCAGGAAGGCAGCACACCAGCCCAGATGTAGCAATGGCCAAATACAAATATTTGTCGGGACATGAGAACTCCCTGATGCAGGTATTCAAAATTACCCAGGAAATTCCAGACACTTAACAACAACACTCCCTTTCACAGGAGCTGTCAAAGTGTCTGGCTATGTTGTTGGGCATTTGAACCACAGAACAAGGCACAGTAACCACTGCAAAAGGGGATATGGTTTCCACGATGACTCTGTCCCTCTTGCTGGATGGGTACATTCCAGTCCAGAAATCTCCAGTTCAGAAATAGGGTTTCCAAACCTGATCAGAATATCTGGGACCTCTTTGCAAAGTTCACGATATGGTTACAGAAATATGGTCTATTTCAACAATAAGGCAATCTAATTTCTAACATACCTCTGCGTAAATAGAGTCATAGAGTCAGAGAATCATACAGCATGGAAACGAACTCTTTGGTCCAACAAATCCACACCAGCCATGCTCCCACATTCAACTAAACCTACTTGCCTGCGTTTGGCCCATATCCCACAAAACCCTTCCTATTTATGAACTTGTCCAAATATCCTTTAAATGATGTAAATGTCCTGCATCCAACTCTTTCTCTGGCAGTTCATTCCGCATGTGAACCACTCTCTGTGTAAAAAAAAGAGTTGCCCTTCATGTCCACTTTATAACTTGCTCTTCGCGCATTAAAAATATGCCCCTAGCTTGGAACTCCTCTACCCTAGGGAAGAGATCATTGCTATTCACATTATCTATGCCCCTCATGATTGTATAAATCTCTATAAGGTCACCCCTTAACCTCCTACGCACCAGTGAAAAAAGTCCCAGCCTGTCCAGCCTATTTTAATAATTCAAAATAATTTTGATCTGACCTATTTAATTATTTGTTCAGATTTTCTTAAATTTGGACTTCAATTAACTGCCTTGCTGACTAGTGGAAGTGCTCTATCACTGTTTGCCTAATGATAACCAGTCATTATCTTGAAGACCGCTATCAGGTCACCTTGCAACCCTCTAAACTTCTCAGATCTCTCTTCATCCCTCGTAGCATTCTAATCAGAGAGTCCTGAACTTTTTCTGAAGATAAGCAAAGCAAAGTAGAAGGATTATTTAATAATTGCTACAAATAATTGCTAAAATCTAATTAAATAACAGAGATGCAAGCTATACAAAAGTTGGAAGGATCATGGATGAGGACAGGCTTAGGAAATATTAAATGCTGGCAGAAAACAAGTAACTTTTTCAAAAGAGTATACATTATTTTAAAATATCAAAATTGTATAGCCTCCTTACAGTATAATTAATCACTGTTTTCAAGCCCTACTCCTGATACTGGAAAACCAGTGTAACTATAAAGTAACAGGGTTGTTCAACCCATAGAGGGCAGAATTTACTGGCACTGCTAAGGGTTAATGCAGCTTAAATGCCTCAACACCAAGTACAAGTGATGTTGATAAAGACATATTAACAAATCTGTGATTGCATTATTGTACACCTACAAATTTTCTTACATGATGTAGCCTTCTGAAACATTTTCAGAATTCTCCGTTCAATGAGAGGCATAAATGGATAGAAGTCTAGTTAAAACCGAACTAGCAAAATCAAAACAAAAGTCATGTTCACTTTCAGAATTGTGTACTACCAGTTTGGAAACAGATGACCTGAACAGTTAGTTGTCCAGGAGTGAGTGAGCCTGTGATACCGACATTTTACTGAGCAGAGCACAGCCAATTACGATGGCCATGAATAATTGGGCACTTCTCAGCCTTTCATTCTATCTCACTCAATTATACAAAATAGAGAAAACTGTCTTAGCAAGTATTTCTGAAATTGCTGCCTTGTCCTGATTCACACAGCAAAGTTGGATTGATTGTCCATTAGTTACTACTTTAAAGATCAGCACAGTCAATTTAGAAGAAATGCGTGTAACTGCCCAGCAGAAGAACCTGCCCTGTTAAAATTTAAAGAACAAAGTTTAATTGATTATCAATTCATTATTGCTTTACAAGTCAGAGCAGTAATTGAGGGCTACAACAAATCACGTTAGGTACACATGTTGCAAAACCAGCGCAGATATGTTAGGAGTTAAATGGATAAACAGACATAGTTTTTCTTAAGGTGTGGCGATTAGGCTATCGATTTCAAGCAGTGTCTGCTAAATTATGCAATAGACTTCATCTTGTGTTTTAATTAACTTGACAGTCTATAAAATCAATCATGTGATGGCAGCACATAACATTCCTCTCTTTTAAGAGATTAGCAAATACATTTTGAAGTCAGTGCAAGTGTGACAGAAATGTAAATGTTTATTTAAGGGAATTTTTGGAAGAAAATGTGTTTAGGTTCCAGGCACAAAAATAATTTTCCGCCTGCATTATGCATTCTGCGCAGCAGCTGGGGTGCATTTGTACTGCAAAGAAAAGCCGGCACTTACCCTAGCTTCTCAAAGCACCGGAGCTGTAAATTAAGCACAAGTGATCTGTCCTAGAGCCTTTACACAAAAAGGCTAGTTTTATTTGCTAGATTTATAATGTTACTAATATGGCATTAATAATGGTTAAGGTTGTAGTGCTGTAGTTTGAGAGGGTGGAAATCTTGCAGTTACAAGAAAGCCTAGAATTCAGCTGGTTGTAATTTCAGTGTAGCAGATGTGTTTCTGGGAGCCTTGATCTCATAATTGATTGCTGGTGTTCAAGTGCTTCCTTACCCACACCACCACCCCTACCCTCACAGCCCCCTCCCTAACTCCCCCATAGTAAAGAGTTTACAGTTTATTTGTGGTTCTTTGCCTGAGAGCCACCCTGCGACCTGTAAATTTCCCAGCTGTTAGCCAGATGCCAAGGAGATGAGGAACATTAATATTCTAAAGGCAGGCTGAAGAAACTGAGAGGAAATTGTCCTTTCTTTTTTTGACGACACTTAAAAAGGTCCTGTTTCTCATTGTAACTCTTCATCCACTCAGCCACCTTGACTGACATTGGATGTTCTTTCATACATTTACTGCATTGGTCGGATTAGACCAATGTGCTCCAGACTGAAGCAGTGAAGAGATCAAAAAACATCAATATGAGGTTTGCAATTTTCTTTTTTCCTTTTCCATAACTGGATATAAAAGCTGTAAGTGATTTGAAGCATACACTCGTTGCAAATAAGTTTCTGGAAACACAGCATTATTGATGAATTTCCAGTTTTGATACTTGCATGTGTCTTTCACTCCTGTTTCCTACTTGCATTTTTCCCTCTCGTTCTCTCACAAAGCTGGCTTTCCATAGATGTAATTTCCTGTCAGTCATGAAGGTAGAGTTGATCATAGACATCTCTGCAGTTGCTGTTCTAATGATGATGCTGAGATTGCCAACTCTTTTCCTCTTTCCCTCCTCAGCACCAGCATTCCATCTCTTTGCCTGTTAGCTTCCTCTTCTCCTGAGAATTTTGCAATTACTTTTCTCCTCATTGTTAATTTTCTCCTCTTCATTTTTTACCTTTTTTCCTTCTCTTCCTTGAGGACCTTGGCTCTTTTCTGTTTGTTTTCCCTTCTGCTTCCCTTCTACCTCCCTTGTTGGTAAAAGCACTACAACTGCTGAATACTCTACAGCTTTACTAAAGAAGCAAAGAAAATGTTTTTGCTGTGGCTGATTTGAGGGAAGAGATTCTGAAATTTGGACGTTTCTCTGGAAGGCAACTTCTGAAAAGTTGCATATATACTTGAAGATTTACTTCAACTATCAAATGTGGCCTGTCCCATAATTCTACAGATAACTGAATAGTAACCTCAAGGCTTGGCTTATGTTTTCAATGGACACAGTTGCACAGTAGCCATATCACTGGATTATTATTCTAGAGCAGAATACTGTGGACACCGAAATGACTAGAACTGTTTATCGGATTTGGCAGCAGCCATGGTGATGAAGACAGTTACCCACTCAGTAACTTCTGACTAGTCTTAACAATGACTTGATCAATAAAGTGATCAAAAATCCATTTGGCATGGTGGAGGTGAACACAAATAAATTCATAAACAAATGGATATTGTAATGTGTGTCTGGGGGTGGGGTGGGGGGTGATACCCTTAAACAGGATTCTAATGGGTAGAAGGTGGTACATGTATGAAATGAACTGCAAGAAGTAGTGGTGGAGGCCGGTACGATTACAATATTTAAAAAGCATCTGGATAGGTGCATGAACAGGAAGGGTTTAGAGAGATACGGGCCAAATGCTGGCAAATAGGACTGGATTCATTTAGGTTATCTGGTCAGCATGGGCAAGTTGGACCGAAGGGTCTGTTTCCATGCTGTACAATTTTATGACTCTGGGTTTTCTAGATGATTACAGTAACGGGATTTCGATCAGGCTTTCTCATCGCCGAGGGTCACGAGGTGACGGTCAGCCCAACAACAGCCTGCATTTATATGGCATCTTTAACATGGCAAAACCTTCCTGAAGGTAATACCTAAAAACTGCTCTGTTGCCATCATCAGAAGAGTGCTTTGATCCCAGACACTACAATGGCTGTGTTTTGTACTGAGCATTCACAGTGTAGAGACACAAACCGAGTTCATTTGTGCAAGATTTCTTCCAAACAAAATGAATTAATTGCACTTTACAAGAATGGACCAATGATCTTTATTCAAAAAAAAAAGAGTTAGTTATATAATTTCCTGTCCTTGGCATTCCAATATTTATAATGGTATTTTAATAGCTGTAAAGTATTACTATTATTGCAGGCGTAATGTTAGTTTTTACTCAGCTGTCTCTTTTGACGTGAAGAAAGAATATATCACATTAGATATCATTATATGTTAATTAATTATGTGTTGTTTCTTTTCAAGAAAAACCTTGAAATTATGGTAATATGTGAAGGGGGCAAGTTAATGAAATCATAAAAATATAATGAACATACTGATCTTGCAATGCTGTAATTGTATCAAGGGTACCAGGCCCTTTTTCATATTAATTTGCAGCTTTCTAGTAGTAGTGATGTATGACTTACTTTACAGTGACTGAAACAACACTCCTCTGCTCATACTGGGCCCAGCTCCTGCGCAAGGTTGTGCAAAATGTAAATGCCATCCTGAAGAATAGCTTTTGTTCATTCTGTATAATATTGACAAGAGGTAAAAGCAAGAGTTATCACTGAAGAACAGAGAGGTTCACCCAGTGTGTTTCAGTTAACACACCTTCCAACAAACGTCACCTAAAGAAACAATTATTTGATCATTTATTATGTTGCCGTCTGTGCATCTCTGCTGTGCATTTTTGTCTGTTTTCCTGTTTTACAATATTGACAGTTTTTATCATGGCTTCATTGGCTGTTGAGTACTTTAGAATAAGCTGAGGTCATGAAACGCAATATAAAAATGTAAGTTTTCATGGACGCATCTGAATTATTCCTGATGATTTTGTCCATAGGTTTTCTGTGACAGTCAAAGATTCTGGTGTTGCTCTTCCTAATATTTAATGGGGAGGAATTGTGACTTATTTTAGACTGATGATGGATTTACTCTGACAACACAGTAGCGGGGTCCAGAAAAAGGATAGAACTAGAAAGCATGCATATCGAAGCTCCTCTTTTGCCAGACTTGTTTCCGGACAGGGCTCACATGTGAAGAGAGACTGAATTGATTGATTCGATATTCACCAGAATTTAGAAGAATGAAGGGGAAGTTCATAGAAACCTATAGAATTGTAACAGGACGAGATGGGGAAACGCAGAAGGGATGTTCCCAATGACTGGGAGTGCAGAATCATAGATCACAGTCTAAGGATACAGGGAGGACAATTTAGGACTGACTTCAGAAATTTTTTCACCCAGAGAGTGGTGACACTATGGAATTCTCTACCACAGAAAGTGGTTGAGGCCTCAAAACATTGAATATTTTTCAAAAAAGAATTAGATACAGTTCTTAAGGCTACAGGGATCAAACGATATGGGGAGAAAGCAGGAACAAGATACTAAATTGGTTGATTGGTCATCATTAATTGGATGGCAAAGCAGGGTCGAAGGGCAAAATGGACCACTCCTGTTCCTATTTTCTTTGTTTCAATTCAAGGAGGTGAAGATCATAGGGCAAATCTGTCAGTCAAACTCTAAAAGTATAATTTGGTTTCAAAAGAGAAATTATGCTTTAAAACATTCCCTTGGCTCTTGGCAGATGTTTCATTTAGCAATATGCAAAGTGATCTTCATGAGAACCGCTGGGAGAATATCATTTCTTCAACTTGATGGTGGAAGATTCGAGGGAAAGATTGGCCTGGTGCAGCCCCTGCCACATAACGGCCATCAGGCTGTTAGTTGGCTTGAGAAAAGACTATCTTCCCAAAAGGAGGGAAGTCCCATCTCTGCAAGCTTCCATTTAATTAAATTACTTACTTCCATTTTTACTATGTTTTTGCAAACTGTGTTTGTCTAAATGTTGAACAAAATGAGGATTTTGGGGAAGGTGAAAAGGTATGAAATTCAAGTTTAGTTCTGGGCTAATAATGGTCCTGGGGACTGATTGGCATATTTCATTCATCAGCTTCAAGCACTTTCACACTGGTACGACTGGAAAGCTCACCCCTCGACTTGGGATATTGTCCAATAAGTGCCCAGTGTCGACAAACATCCGTTAATTGCCCAAAAGCCCTCACTATCTCAATCTTCACTCATCTTTTCGGGATCACAAGATCAGTATTATACTTAAACCATGCCATTACACCACTATTTTTTAAAGATGTCTGCTCTGCATTGAAACTAATGTAGACAAAAGTTCTGAGAGACTGATTCTCCCAGACCAAAACTAAATCAATATTACGAATTATTTTATTGGATAGATCATGAAACTAGGTACCTATTTTGTAAAGGAATCAATGGCAGATAATTACCATATAAATTGATCTTTGAAGTCACAAGAATTCCCACCAAAATGGTGGGCCGGCGTCAACTTAGATACCTAGTGTAAAAGTGAAGTGGATCTGGGTAGTTACCATCTTTGTCACTCAGTATGCAAAGCTCTGCTCTGTTTGGGTGTGTCTTTAACCCTTGTGGCATCTCTGCAACAGTGACCTGCTCGATCCCTTGCTCCCAGTTAGAATACACTGATAAGTAAAACATGAATTTGTGAGCTTATAAATTGACATTGACTACAAATGTAAGTATAGCATGTTATGGCTGAAAGAACTTGGGCGGGGGGGGAGGTGTGAGGGCAGTGGGTTACACTGCCCAGTGTAACAGTTACACTGAGTATATGCAAGAACATGATGATTAGGGCCAACAAAATGGGGTTGAATTATGTCCCATGTGTAAGGTATGAACTTTGTATCTAACTATTAAACTTGCTGTTGGCCTGGATTTTGCAACCAGCAGTAAAATATGGCTCTTGTTATTCACCTGATTAGCAGCTGTCCACAAACTTTATAGTGCAAAGTTTTTTTCCAATGTGATGCCCAATGCAGTGCGGAACCCTCTACGAGAAATTTGTGGAGAGAGGCAATGATAGCCTTCAATCAATGGATGTGTGGCTGAATTTTCCTGATCTTGTTGGATGCAATTAGGAACAGTTTGCTGTGTCCTCTTGTGCATGTCTTAAGCTACATGTCAGTTTCAGTGGAGTAATGATGGATATCACTGGCAAATTCATGATTATTACCACCACTGAAAGTGAGCCACCAAAATGTTTTTCAGGAATCGGCCTATAAGAAGCTATTATATGCTTGAATAGACTAGCTGAACAAGTTTGGCTTAGTTTGATCGATAAGCACTTTCCTTTTTTCAAGTTAACCTAAGATCAGTTCCAGATATTTCTGGATTCCTTTAAAGGTTAAATTGAACAAGAAGTGATGAGCAGTTCTGACTTTGTGATTAACCTCCAAGGTAAAATAATAGTTCTGAGGGTTGTGATGAAAATTGGATTTGCTTCAAATTTTAAGTTAAGTATTTTAATTCACTGGTACTGAGTTATCAAATGGATACTCTGCCAAATGTAGAGTTCAACACCTATTCAATTCAGAGTTTTTTTTATTATAACTACTGCAGCAACTTTTTCATCTTGCATTTGTGTCATGCCTTAATGCTGGAGACACTAATAGGTGTTGATGTAAGAATCGTTGATTGATTCAAATCAGATCTTCTGTTTTCTGTCGGCATAATCAACTAACATCACAGGGATGAAATCCATTCTAATAGTTTCCTTCACAACATTTGGTTTCACTGTAATAATAGACGGGCCCACTTTTGGTGAAAGTGTTGATATGAGATCAATTACATTTGTCTTTCCAAAACTCCATGGCATATCAATAACGAGGTATTTACATAACAAATGTATCTCCTATCCAACAGCATCTTGTTCGTTTGATTCTTATAATTTCCTCTACATTGGGAAATTCCATCAAATTGTGTTAATAATTTGATTTCAGGTGTCACAAAACTTGGAATTCCATAAGAAAATGCCAGTGACATCAGAGAAGACACAGTTCTAAGATTGATGAAAATGATTGGGAAGGTTATGGGGAAATTTAATACAGGAATTCAAAATTATGAAGCATTTGATAAAGGACAAGAAGCAGTTCTCAGTTGCAGAAAGTTCAGTAACTAGACGGTGTAAACGTAAAATATTTGATACTAGAATTGGGTGAAAATACTTTTCTCAACTATGATTTAGCATGCGGTTTCTCAAAGGTTGTTGGAAGTAGATCTACTATTGACTTTCAAAGTGGAATTGGATGTGACTGTATACTTCAAAAGGCAATATATACAAGGCTATGAGGAAGGAGCAGAGGAGTGAGATTAATTGAAAACCTATTACAGAGAGCTGGCATGGTATCAAGGACAAAGTGGTCTCATTCTGTTCAATATGGTTATATTTTCTAAGACATGCACAAAATAAATGGGAAAGTTGATGATTAACTCCAGATCTAAGTGTAATGTTTTACAAATATTGCCCGTAACTAGTGTCTTCATTTAAAAAGTATTGCCTGAAACAAAAAGAACATGCCTTATTGTGAATTTAACAAGACCAGTAAGGATTGGAAAGCTGCTTCAGCAGTTTAAACAAAATTGTTGAAACATTTTTGGAAGCTCTTGTGTTCTGTATTCATATATTGTGGGATACCACAAAACATGGCTTAAGAAGAATGTGCTACTGAATGGCTTTAGTTGGCTGTAATTATTAGCTGGCTTGCTGTAACTATCTGCTCAATGTTATAGTGGTGAATGACAATTAATAGCATTGGAAAAATCTGACCAATTAAAGATAAAAAATAAATTAACTGGAGAATATTTTACATCTGTAAAAATGGGATATAACTAATGGCTTCACACGTTATCTCCATTTGCCAACACTCACTTTCTTAGCTCCATTTCCTTTTCGTATCATTTATTTTTGTGTGTTTGCAGATTATTTCATTGAATTGCATATCAAGGGTTGACTTACTGGAAAAACTGTGAGATCCAATGAAATTATTTAACACGCTCATGAAAGAAATATTTCTGAAGACAGTGATGAAGGGAAAACATCATAATCTAACCCAGAGTCAGACAGTCAAGAATTTATGACTGTCTTCTGTGGACTGAGCATATGTTCTGTTTTAGTTTCGTGGAATCTTACAATATGGAAGGAGACTATTTACTTAATAGGACTGTGCTGATCATCTGACAGAACTGTTCTGCTAAGTTCCACAGTACAGGTTTCACCTTAAGGCAGCAAAGCGATTCTCTCCACAATGTTTTCAGAACTTTAACATGACTTCCTTGTCTTTAGATTCAATGCCCTTAATTCTTCTTCCAGAGTTCTCTGCCTGATGCAGATCCAATCCACAGGACTAATGAAAGCAAAGTACTATAGGTGCTAGTAAGGAGCACTGAGAATGCCGGAAAAACTCAGCAGGTCTGGCAGTATCTGTGGAAAGAGAAACAGAGTTAACGTTTTGAATCTGGTGTGAATTTTCTGAAGAGAAGAGACGTTGCCAGGCTTTTGAGTTCCTTCAGCATCCTCTGTGTTTGTTACTGCAACTTCCAGGCCACCCTCCTGACCCTCCCCCCGGCGCCGGGCCCCCCCTCCCCCCCACAAAGCCTGCCCACCATCTACTAGGCAGAAGTCAGGAGTGTGATGGAATGCTCTCCACTTGCCTGGATGAGTGCAGCTTCAACAACACTCAAGAAGCTGACACCATCCAAGACAAAGCAGCCCACTTGATTGGCACTATATCCACTCCCTCCATCACCCACGCTCAGTAGCAACAATGTATACTATTTACAAGATACATTGGAGAAACTTCACCAAAGATCCTCAGCCAGCTTTGTCCAAACCCACGACCATTTCTAACTAGAAGGACAAGGTCAGCAGATATATGGGAACACCACCGCCTTCAAGTTGCCTTCCAAGCCACTCAACACCCTGGCTTGGAAATATATCGCCGTTTCTTCACTGTCGCTGGATCAAAATCCTGGAATTCCTCCCTAACAGCAATGTAGGTCAACCAACAGCAAGTGGACTGCAGTAGTTCAAGAAGGCAGCTTATCACTGCCTTTTCAAGGGCAACTACGGATGGGCAATAAATGCTGGCCAGACAGTGATGTCCACATCCCACACTTAAGTAAACAAAAGTTAGGCCTAAGAAACAGGTGCCAAAAGCACTCCAGACAGAGGAGGGTAAAATAATCCATGTTTTAGTGATACCTGCAGTTCTGATTCTGCATTCTCCTCGCTGAATCTTACTGCTTCTTCTGAAGGGCTTCACAATGGTGACAAAGAGGGTGAAAATATGAAATATTGCTTTCAGGAATGCAAATTTTGAAGGTATTTGTCTACTTTCTGCAGACAACATTTTGATTGATTTATTGGCGTGTGTACCTGAGTGCAATGAAAAGCTTTGTTTATGAGCAGTACAGGCAGATCATAGTTAGAAAGGACATACAGGTCACAGGGTGGAAAAAAAACCTAGATGGGGCATACAAGTTAAGTTGCACAGGCCATGTGCTTAACCAGATCAACATTAGCAAAATCAGCATTATTTGAAATTAGAGAGTTAATTCATCAGTCTAATAATGGCAGGGAAGAAGCTGTTCCTGAATCTGCTGGTGCATGTGTTCAAGCTTCTGTATCTTCTGCCTGACTGAAGAGGTTGTGGGAGATCATTGCTGGGATGCAGTGGGTCTTTGATGATGTTGGCAGCCTTGTTGTGGCAATGGACTATGTAAGTAGAGTCCATGGATGGAAGGTTGGCTTCTGTGATGTTCTGTGCTGTGCCCACAACCTTCTGTAGTTTCTTATGGTTTTGGACAGAGCAGTTGCCCTCCCAGGTCATTGTGCTTTCAATGGTGCGTCTGTAGAAGTTGGTGAGGGTCCTCATGGACATGTTAAATTTCCTGAGCCACCTGAGGAAGAAGAGACGTTGTTGTGCCTTCTTGACCATCGCATCTATGTGGGAAGTCCAGGACAGGTTGTCAGTTATCGTCACTCCGAGGAGCTTGACTCTCTCCACCCTTTCAACCTCAGCTCTGTTGATGTAAATGGGGGCATATTCTCCTCCTCTCTTTCTGAAGTCAATGATCAGTTCTTTAGTGTTGCTGACATTGAGAGAGAGGTTGTTCTTGTTGCACCATGATATCAAGCCCTGCCTCCTTTCTGTCAATTTGGGAGATAAGACATTGAGCCTTTAAATAAAAACAAAGTACTGTAGATGCTGTAAATATGAAGTAAGAACAGAAAGTGTTAGAGGAACTCAGCAGGTCTGGCAGCGACTGTAGAAAGAGAAACAAAGTTAATATTTTCAAAACCAAAATAACTCTTCTTCAGAACTGAAGTTCTGTTTTTCTCTCTCTATAGATCCTGCCAGACCTGTTGAGTTTCTCCAACACTTTCTCCTTTCATTTCAATGAGCTCTAGCCTTTTGTAAGAAAGACATAAGAGGAAGGATACATACACATACCCTGTCTCTCAGTACGGGGAAGCTTTTCTGTGGAAGGAAGCTGATGCCAAATCATTAATAGCATCAGATTGAAAGAAAAGACATACGATGTGTCAAAGATCAGTAAGCCAGAGGATTGAGGAGTTTTGAAAAAAAGTAATAGAGTACCAAAAAAAGGTACAAAATAAACTTTGAAGTTAAACTAGCAAGTAATATAAAAAAAGGGATAGTAAGCTTCTTTAAAAATATAAAAAAGAAGATGGAAGCCAAAGCAAATATAGAACCCTTAGAGAATGACAGTGTGGAAATAATGAAGGAAAACCAGAAAATGGTAGAGTTGAGTAATATTTGGAATCAGTCTTCAAAGTAGAAGACACAAATAGTGTTCCAAAAATACTAAATAATTGAGGGGCAAAAGAAGGAGGGTGGGAAATAAATACACTATCACTGAAAACGAAGTACTGGGGAAAATAGTATCAGAGATAAAGGAACTGCAGATGCTGGAGAATCCGAGATAACAAGGTGTGGCGCTGGATGAACACAGCAGGTCAAGCAGCATCATAGGAGCAGGAAAGCTTGACGTTTCGGGCCTAGACCCTTCATCAGAAACGTCAAGTTTTCCTGCTCCTATGATGCTGCTTGGCCTGCCGTGTTCATCCAGCCCCACACCTTGTTGTACTGGGGAAAATAATAGGGTTAAAGTCTGATAAGTCTCTTAGACCTGATGGTTGGCACTGATGCAGGCGGCAAATACAGGGAAGTAAGTAAGTAAGTAAAGTAAGAAAAGAAACAAGTTAAAAAGGAAAGAAAAGAAAAATGGTTGGTGTAGATGATCCCCAGCATAGGAACTCTGCTTCGCTGCCATCTTGACAGCGCAGTGCCCATTCACTGTGAAGGGATGGTACAAAATATTTCCCTTACAACAGTGACAAGTCACTAAAAGTTCTGGGGACAATGGAAATGTCAATCAAATTCAGTGGCATTAGGAACAATGCTGTATTGGAGGATGTGATGCAGTCATCGGTTTCCATACAGCAACATATCCACACATGATTGCAGTTACATCTACAGAACCTACAGATACCAAAAACATTCTTGAATTGTATGTCGGTCACTTCACTACCATCAACAAACTGTAAAGTGAAATGTGCAAGCTGTATGTAGATCTTGATGTGATCCCAGTTCACACATCAAAGGTGATTGACACCATTTCATCTCAGGAAGCAGACAGAGAAAGAACTTGAGCATTTACTTGATCTTGGCATGATTAAGAAGGCTAGGGAGAATTTATATATGTCAACAAAAGACCTGGTAGTGAGAACAAAATTAGAATCTGCGTTCATACCTGGTCATCAATCCAGGCTATACAGTGTGAAAGACACTGACAATTGATGCCATCTTACAGAAAGTGAACACTTTGCTAAAATTTGCCCTCAAGGCAGGCTATCAAGTTTGCTAAAGGATCCAGGTCCCTTTTCTGCGTTCTTCTGTATTCTCACACTATTTTTTTGATACAAGTAATCCAACCTTGGAGTTAATTCAGCAGCTGAAATCAGCCATGATTCAGGCCGTACACTGAGGACTTCAAGGTGCTTTGAACATCAGTGATAACATTCTCATCTCCAGTCAAATGGAAAGAGAGCTTGAGACATGCCTGCTGACATGCCTAGTATAGCTTAAAGAATGGGACCTGACTTTGAAGAGGGACAAATGCCTGTTCAGTAAAATCAGAATTGAGTTCTTCTGACATATCTTCAAACTTGAAGGAGTATTACCATGGAAAGTTGAAGCTGTTGTTAACCCAGCAAATCCTACAAATCAGCAGGAGGTTTAGAGTTGACCAGAATCCATTGTGAACTGTGTTCATTCCATTCCTGACTTCACTGCATAATTGTCTGCTCCCGAGAGATCAGAAACCAGCAAGTGTTAGTGTCACAAATAGGCTGTGCATCCATTCAAACAATTGCTACCAACAAGTTTCGGAAATCTCAGTTTCAAACTTGAGGGAGCTGCCCAGCTAGTGGCAGACTTAGATGTAAGCCCAGTTCATGCAGATGCAGTTCTGATGTAGAAAGTCAAGGCATATACCCTCACCTATCTTCATGATGGCAAATTGAGCAGTAACATCAATAAAACAAATAGTATTTGCAGAGAGAGAAGTATTCCCACTCACATGGGTAATCTTACACTTCTGTCTCTACTTGTATGGAAGAGAGCTCGATATAACAGCCAACCATAGAACACCAGTAAACATGTTTGACAATCACAAAGAAAGCCACCTCTTCAAATAAAGCATTAGATTACTCAAATTGTAAGAGTGTGAATACTATTTTGAGTGTCAGTCAGGCAAACGTAACTGAGATGACTATCTTATGTGATATCTGTTGCCAATAGCCAGTCTTATTAGTTGTGAAGAAGATGTTATCAAACAATATCTTAACTGTACTGACCTAAATGCCATCCGAAGTTGCTAAAACTAGCTGACATCAAAGCAGAAACAAGACAAGATGAGGTGATACAATTATGTATGATAGATATGGAATCACAAAACTGAAAATATGTGATCAAGTGAGTTTCTACAAACAAAATCACTCACACACTACAAAGTCTTCACAATTCTCAAAATGAGTTGCCCATTACAATCACATCTTGTATTGTCACTCCATGCTTATTGAGGGAATACTTTGTTGATGTAGTCCAAGATCATCAGGAAATTGTCAAAGCCAAATAGGGGGAAGTTATGGTTTCCTGAAATTGATCATGTGGTAGAAGTCAAAATTAATTGGTCCTTGCTGTGTCAACCAACCACAATGTTATATATGCCTGATGCTGTCAAGATGCCTGAACTACCACCCATGTCCTGGATTGAGATCAGTCTTGATTCTGCCCATTGGCAATCACTTGCTTGTTGCCATTGATAACTACAGCAAAGTGTCACTCACAGTAATAGCCATGTCCACTTCAGCAAAACCAGCCATTCCAAAGCTCAGCCAGACTTTTGCTTTGTTTGGATTCTTTCAAATGGTGAGAAGCGAGACCGAACTTCCATGTTACGTATAACTTTTAGATTTAAAAAAAAATCCTGATTTGTGGTGAGATCTCTCACCACAAAACCAAGAGATTTCTTGGTTTTAATCTTGTCAATTAAACCTTTAATGAGGCAAAATGAGTCCTTTGAATCTTCTCTTGGATTCTCTTTGATGGTATGTGTATGGCAGGCAATGAACTTATTAAAATTGTGAACTCATGGCCTTCAACAATCAAAAAAACTTATCCCATTAGCTGGGAGCAAATGGAGAAATCAAGAGATTTCTTTGAATCTTGAAAATAGTGATACATTTAGCTACAATTAAGATCAAGTCATGGAGGTAAGAGACACATCCTTTTCTTTGCAATATCGCAAGACAACTGAAAAATCTCTGGCTACATTCATCTTTGTGCATCTTTTGCACACATTTTCTTGAGCTACTCAACAGTGCTAATGATCAACACATATGTGAATGTGATCAAGAACAGAAGAAATGAGTGAGCGTTAATGCAGAGCAAAACATGTAATTCAGAGCTACAACACCAAAGCCAGGGCTTGTGAAATATGATGCTCTAGTGGGAAAGCAAACAACCTTTTATGACATCCAACTATTTGTTGTGACCAATACAAAGGGATCAATGATCACTCCTCAGCATAGGTTGCAAATCATCAAATGAAACGTGTCATTTTTCAAAGCTCTGAAAACACCATTTGTAAGCATTGAATCCAATTCCAATATCTCCAATGAAGAACATGTGTTAACCGAGACCACACCTAATGTCAGATGATATCCAACCCGTGAGAGAAAACTTCCACCATACATAAATGATTATGTTATAAAGTAAACCATTCTCAGTGGATGAACAAATCTTTCATCTCATTGCACATGTCTGAGAACATTTTTAAATTAATGTAAAAGTTTGTGTATATAATAGTGTCACTGATGAAGTTAAATGCTCACATTTTATTCAAAGATTTTGTTTTTACTCCTGGAAACAATCCCATCGAAACACACTGTGCCTCTAATTTACTAAGAAGGAAAGGGATGTAATGTTTTGAAAATTGCATTGTGTTCTTTCTACACTTAAGCTCCCAATTTAAATTTAACAACTGAAGGAATTCAGAAGGAGATTGAAGGGACCTTTAAGAGTTTTTTTGGCACGCTGAAGATTAATTTGGTAAGAATAAAAGGTAACATGGGAGTTTATAACGCAGCAGATGAGGACATTTATTTTAAAGAAAAGAGCTATGTTTAACGAATCAGGGCAGTGACTCTGACGCCTATCTGGCTTTTACTCTCCATCTGACAAGTGTCACCCCCTCATTAGTCTTTAGCTCTGTTGCCTTCTTTTTTCTGTTCTGCCATGGGCTGTAGATCCACTATTTACCAATTCTGCTGTTTCTAACTCTGGGACTTCTTTGTCTCTGATCAATAAGGGATCTGTGAGCTCTGACTTTCTAACAATTTTTGACAATCACATCACCTCATGGTAGGAGCCATGCAAGCCTGCTCATTGTCTAGGACCACTGCTTCCCAAAATCTTTTCTTGGTACGACACTGTTTTAATTCCTCAGAAACTGTATGACCCCAGAATACAAATATGGGTGGTTATGAAAGCTATGAACAGAGAGGTGGCGATCCATGGGTAGTTTTTTGTTCAGTGGAGGCTGGGGAAGGATGTTGTTAAGTGGTGTGGAGACCCTTTATTTTTGAACATAGGAGGGACATTAATTTTTATAGGGAGAAGAGGGTCAGGAATCACAAATTGGGTATTGGGCCAGTTGGTGGAAAAAAAGACCTAACACAAAAATAAAAACGCAACAATCATGTTAGGCCGTATGTACCATGTAGGCCATGCCCAACAACACGGAAAAGACAAGGGTTTAAAGAAGGCTTGTAGCCATCAGCAATCAATCTTGCTTCATTGCAGCCATTACTGCCTCCGAGCTTTGTCATTCAAAATCTTATTGTGTGATTCCCACTGGGGTCACAAAAGTGTGAAATCCCTTTATTCATTTATCTGATGGGGACTGAGTTATTTTCACCCACTTCTTTAGTCCCAACCTATAGAGGTTAATCAGAGACAATGCTCCAAACAGAAATCTATATCTGTCCAGATACTATTAGCATTAAGGGATGTGAGGATGAGTTGGGACACAAAAATTACTTGCAATGTTGAATGTGCTGTTCTGATTCTGAAAGGCTTTTTCTGAATCTCAGCAAGATATCTCAGGGTGGCACAGTGGCTCAGTGGCTCAGTGACTAGCACTGCTGCCTCACAGTGCCAGGGACCCGGGTTCAATTCCACCCTCAGACAACTGTCTGAGTGGAGTTTGCATGTTCACCCTGCGTCTGCATGGGTTTCCTCCAGGTGTTCCAGTTTCCGCCCATATTCCAAAGATGTGCCGTGTAGGTGGATTGGCTGTGCTAAATTGCCCATAGTGTTCAGGGATGTTTAAGTTTGGTGGGGTTAGACAGCAGAATGGGTCTGGGTGGGATGCTCTTCAGAGGGGCAGTGTGAATTTGTTGGGCCAATTGGCTGGCCTGTTTCCACACTGTAGCGATTCTATGATATTGGTGGGAAGAAACAGCCAGAACATTGGATGCCAAGTGTAACCTTCAGCAAAGTTTGGTCAGGTCACATGCAATTGGAATCCTTAGGCATTGCAGCTAAAAAAGGAACAAAGTTTATTTTCTAGACTGTAGGTCCCTTCTCCCCTACAGATGCACCCACTTGTCTCTCTTCATGCTTACACTGTAATTCCTTCCTTACATTCACTATTTCAACCATTCAGGTGGTGGCCAGCTGTGTCAGTGTCTGCAAAAGGTCATATAAACAAATTACATTGTTGTTGTGTTTAAGGCCACACCCAATTCTATGCCTCTTCAATTAAAATCATAGCATTCCTACAGTGTCAAAGCAGGCCATTGAGTCCACACTGACCCTTTGAAGACCATCCCACCCAGACTCACCCCTTCCCTGCATTTCCCATGGCTGATTCGCAACCTATACATCCCTGGATGTTATGGACAATTTAGCATGGCTAATCCACCTAACCTGCACATCTTTGGACTGTGGGAGGAAACCAGAGCACCCAGAGGAAACTCAGGCACAGGGAGAATGTGCAAACTGCACACAGTCACCTCAGGATGGAATCAAACCCGGGACCCTTGCCTAGTGAGGCAGCAGTGCTAACCACTGAGCCACCGTGCCACCCAACTAATTCCAGTGCAACATCTGGGTGCACATGTATGACGACCTTGCAGTGTTTGACGGTTCAAGACGCGTTGTCTTGCCGAAGAGAACATATCCTGCAAAACCTGTTCAGGTCCATTAAAACTGGGAACACACCGTCATGCAGCCTACAATGTACATAAAGGTGTATGGTCATACACGTGTAAGCGGTGAAACCACATGCATATACCTGGTTGGCATATGTTCCATGAATTACCTGGTTGCATGTTTTGTAATGGAAAATGCGACTTTAACAGGGGATGTTACTTGGAAGTTTTGTTTCCATTGACTGAATTGTAGAAGACAAATGTAATTCTAGCAAAGAGTCAATAAATATTGTGCACACAAAGGCAAAAAGTAGCTGTCTTTCATCCTAAGACAGGAGAATGAAAAGAATCAATTTCAAATTTTCAGAGAAAATTTCTCTTTAACTATTAGGTGATATACTGTACGATCAGGAGAATATCTCTGATATGTTGTTGGTAAGAAGCTCAGTGTAACTATAAGCCAATCTAATTAGTGTTTAAATGTTTAGGCACGACCTACTCCCAAAACAATATTACTAAATGATCTTGTCAAAGAATAAAAGGATTTATGATTGCCAGAGCTTACCAATTATAGTTATATAAACACTGCGCCCATAATTATAATGCCAAAGTATTAATTTAACTTAATCCTTGCTTTCCTAATGTATCAAATTATAATGTTTCTGCATCATAATGTACAATGCAATGATGAAAGGCAGGTTTTAATGAACCTGTGACATGACTTGAAAGGGAGCATGTTAATAATTACAAAATAAATCAACAGAATAGTGCTTTCTAAAACTTTCCTTGGAGCAGTTTTTGAGAACAGCCAGTGTTGGAGAAATGTATTGGATGCTCTTTGTAAATTCAGCCTCAGCAGAGCATGGGAAAGACTGTTGACTTGAACAATAAGATTCATATCACGTTTCTTGAACTCTAGTTGTTGCTTTGTATTGCAACAGCTAAGCTTAGACTTCATACTTGTGGAGTAGAGACTCATACCCTTCCATGATAGCTTGACCTATGGAGGTTATCAATTCCACGCCCTATTTTTTCCTTTTCTTTTTGCAAAGGCAATTGTTTGGCAATCTAAAAGCATTTGTTTGAATTGTGAGAAATAAAGTCCAAATCAGGTAATGAGACCCCAGGATGTATACAGCCTTTGACAATCTGTCTTTTTTAACCCATTAATGAGTCTGCTGACTATAATATTTGGAGCCTGTCTACTATGAATAGGATTGATGACTTTAAAATATGACCTACGCTGGCTAAGGAAAAGGATGTTGTGAGAGAAGCATTGTTTTGTCCATTTTAAATAACTGTCGCGAACGGAAACAAGATTTGGTTATCCAATTAATTAATTACTTCAGGTTCAGAAGAGGTAACCTCTGAGGTGGAAATAGTTACAATAGCAAGCAAATACTGATGTATTGATATGTTTAGGATGGAATTGCCAGGAATGGAAAGTTTTAACTACGAAGCAAGCTTACATAGGCTGCAGTCATTTTGTTTTACAGATTAGAAAAAGTTGGGGTAGATTTAATGGAGATGCATTAAATTATGATGGGCCTAAATAGAGCGGAGTGAAAGAACTAATGGAGAAACCAACAACTGAGGGCATAGATTTAAAATAATTCACATTAAGAAGCAAGTTAAGTAGAATCTTTTTTTATCTAGAGTGATGATGGGGACCAGAAGCTCATATACTTGAAAGGATGGAGGAAACAGAAAGCCTCATGACATTTCATTGGATATATACTTGCAGTGTCATACCCTACAAGATCTGGAAAGTGAGATTCATCTGCATTGGTCTTTTGCAGCCAGCACGAATACAATGGGCTAAATGGTCTCCTTTTTGTGATGAAAGTGTTCTGTGGACTGAATCTCACCATATTTTAGCAAAGAGCTATGATTTTCAAGTTTCATGGAGGGGTTCTAAACAAGGGTCACTGGATCCAAAATATTAACTTTGATTTCTTTCCACAGATGCTGCCAGATCTGCTGAGATTTTCTAGCAATTTCTGTTTTTGTAAGTATATTCTCTCTTTTCATCATCATCAGTGTGTGTGAGTTTCTGTCTAGCCACAACTGCAACATTGAAGTTAGTGAAACCATCTATCCTTTGTGCTGCACAATGTTCAGTGGTCCAAGGCATAAGGGCAAGGTCATGGGTAAGTCTCAGGTGACTGCTATTTTGTCAACTGGGCTCCATCTTTTCAGGTAGGCAATCATTGTTACTGCAGCGGTCATTCGTGTGATTCGCCTGTTGTCATATGTGGCCATGGTCAGGATTGCCTGGGGCAAGGAGTTACGCTGCACGCTGCATGCTGATGCCCAATAGTGCCAAGCAATATTGTGCTCACCTCACTCACTGGGAGTCGGTATAACACTGTTACCTTTGCAAGGCCTCATATTGCTTGTACTCGAAGCCCCCTCTCTTACATCCATTTTGGGACAGTCACAGCTACTTTCATCCCTGTTGTGCTCTTCTGACTGACTAGGCAGCAGCAGCAGCTGCTCCTCACACTGTGGGTTTCCTACTCCACTTCTCCATGTTGGTAAACTTCCTGATGTAAATATCCCCTTCCTCGCAAACACATCAGGTTTGTATCTAATAAAGCAAAGAACTGTGGATGCTGAAAATGCGAAACAAAACCAGAAATTGCTGGTGAAACTCAACAGGTTTGGCAACACCTGTGGAGAGTGAAACAGACTTAACACTTCGAGACCAGTGACTCTTCATCAGAACTGATGGCAACTAGGAAAAAGTGGTATTTATGCTGAGGATGAAGTTGGGGATGGGGATGGGGTGAGGAGTGAGTGGATAGGTGAAGACAGAGCCCACAGAGAGAGAGAGAGAGACATGAAAGGGCTAGGTCAATGGGAGGATTATTGGTAGGAGGCCAGGACAGAAGACAAGCCGAATAAGTAATGATGAAAGTTGGGATTAGGAGACAATGGGTAGGTTGTGCCTAAAAAATAAACTATACCTTTCCAGGACCAGGTGTGGGAGTGTGTAAAAAAAAATGGCAGGATGGAATCAGGCTCTAAAGTTATTAAACTTGATGTTGAGTCCTGGAGACTGCAGGGTCCACAAACGGAAAATGTGGTTCTTTAAGCTTGCGTTGAGGCTCACTGGAACACAGCAACAGGCCTGCGACAGAAATGTTGCCGTGGGAACATGGTGGTCTGTTGAAATGGCAGGCAACTGGAAGCTCAGGGTCACTTTTGCAGACACTGTATAGATATTCTGCAGGCAAACCCAGTCTGTATTTTGTCTCCTTAATGTAGAGACCACACTGTGAACAACAAATATAATAAATTTGATCAAATGAAGTGCAGACAAATCACTGCTTCACCTGGAAGGTGTTTCTGGAGACTTGTACTTGGTAAGGAGGGAGGAGATAAACAGGCAGGTGTTACAACTTCTGCTGCAGTTGAATGGGAATGAGCCATGAGGGTGTGTTTTGGTGCTGGGAGTAGAGGAACAGTGGGCCATGGTGTCCTGGGAATGGTCCCTGACAAAGTGAGGGAGAGGACTATGAGCCTGGTGGTGGCATTCCACTGGAGGTAACAGAAATGTTGGCTTCCAATCCTTTGGATATGGTTGGTGGTTGGATGGTAGTTGAGCGTTGGGGAGTCCTGGTGCTGGTTTGGGAGGGAAGAGAAAGGGTGAAGACAGATATGTGGGAAATGGGTCAGACACAGTAAGGGCCCTGTCAACCACGGTGGTGAGGAGCCTTCGATTGAGGAAGAAGGTGGACACTTTGAGGACCCCCCTTGTCAAAGCTGGCATCATCAGAACAGATACAACAGAGACAAAGAAACCAGGAGAATAGGATGAAGTCCCTACAGGAAGCAGGGTGTGAGGATGTATAGTCCAGGTAACTGTGGGAATCGATGGGATTCTACATAAAATTTATATCTCCTCAAGTCCCCACTCAACCTGCCTACCTGAGTCTGCGTCTGCCAACTTTGCCTTACCAACCCTAGTTGCCAGGTAAACATGTTGGGTCTGTCGCTGCACTGTCCCAATGTTTGCATTGGGCTCGCAGGGAGTGTGATCCACTCCCTGGAATGAAGAGGTAAGGAGCCTCTGACCATGATCACCTGTGATAGGGTTAGGGTTAGGGTTAGTGTTAGGGTTAGGGTTAGGGTTAGGGTTAGAGTTAGAGTTAGGGTCACCTCGACCAGATAACCTAACGTGTCCAAGCCCCTATATTGAACTGGCAGACATCCTCCCTGTGCTGGGACCAGCTAACCAAAGAGTGTGTCCCATTTCTTTACTGAGGACTTCTCCACTTAGATTTTGAGAAAAGGCCATTTGCTTGCAGCAGTATACTGTGTTTGTTATGTGTACGCTGTCACATGGTGTAGGAGTGAGATTGATGTAGCACGCTGCCAGACAGCAAGATGTCCATCCCTTTGGCTGGTGACTACTGACAAGCATGAGAATCTTCCGGGTTTGTGTCAACTACAAGGTGATGCAGCAGTGCTGTGACCCCTCAAGCTCTGACTGAAAGCCCAGAGCACCAAAAGGCAAGTCAAGGCAGGGACGCTGTGAGTATCCAGCTAGGCACTCAGTGATTGTATGCTAATAGCGTGAGCAGCCTTGAGGTGTAGCCTACTTCAATCCATGGTTTGGGTGCCTGTCCCTGTGCACAACGTGTCCTTGCGGTAGTATTCCAATGATTAATTGTCAATGTACCTCATGTGCAGCATGGTAATTCGAACTGTAAGTGAGAAGCATCTCATAGTTACAACAAATTTGCATAAGAGACGGGCGGCACGGTGGGTCAGTGGTTAGCACCGCTACCTCAGTGCCAGTCACCCGAATTCGATTCCACTCCTCAGGCAACTGTCTGTGCGGAGTTTGCATGTTCTCCCCGTATCTGCATGGGTTTCTGCCAGGTGCTCCGGTTTCCTCCCACAATCCAAGGACATGCAAGTTAGGTGGATTGACCATGCTAAATTGCCCACAGTGTTCAGGGGTGTAGGTGGGTTTGCCATTGGAAATGCAGGATTACATGGATAGGGTGGGGGGATGGGCCTAGGTGCAATGTCGTTCGGAGAGTCAGTGTGGACCCATTGGGCCGAATGGCCTGTTTCCACACTGTAGGCATGCTATGGATTCTCTGTGCCATAATGGTGCAATGGGGCTGATATGCATTGGGTGCAAGTGTCTAAGGATGTGGGATGTGTATGGCCACTGCACATGGAGTATAACCTGAGATGTTGGTGCTGCGGGCGCAATATAGAAACGCAGAGGAGTGAGTGACAAGCTGCAGTCACCATGTACCTGCTCGGACTTTCATGTTGGGAATTACCATGTCTAGTTTCTTTGTGGTGGAAAGGGAACCTTACCAGTAATGAAGCAAGATTAGGTAGTAGGGAGGGTGATAATGCATGATAATAGACATGATAATAATCAATGACAATAATAGACAATGATAATAGTGCCTGTTAATAGACATCTCACTGCTCACAAGTGGGAATCAAGTCTTAAAGTCCGGAAATTATTTGGAAAATGCCAATTATTGCTCCTGTTGTTGAGAAAGACCTCATTTGACTTTTCACACGATCGTTCTATATTTCTCACCATGTCATTCAGGTACTGGGAAGATTCTGCACTCTGTTTTCCTTCCTACACAATCTGCCATTGTTATTTGTTGTGTAAAGTATACCCTGGCCTATTAACCTGTGCTCTTAAAAGAAAGGGAAAGTTGAAACTGCAATCTCAATCATTTTTTTAAAAGAACTGTCCACTGAATGCTGTTATAATACAGTATATAGATCTAAAACAGGGCTTCAGTGACAGAAAGTGTTCTGGTTCATGAATATTATGAAAATGCTCATTATTGCAAAGTACATCTCTTAGTCTGTCTTGCTACACCATAAATTTTATGTAAAATTCAACAATAACTATAGGCTACTCAATTTAAAAATAGAGTCTTACCCCATTACACTTGTATAAATGGAATTAAGAGTAATGGATAAATCTGACATGATTTTTTTTGGTCCATTTCTTAAAAACAAAAACGATGTTTAAATATTTAAACCTAGAATTACTGCCATATTAGCATACTGATATGTTCATATGATGTTCATTGTTCTACTTGAATGGGAATCAACCCAGTTGAAATAAACTCTTTAAAACTTTTTTTTAAATTAATGCTAAGGGGAATGATCCCATGACCACAATAAATGTCTACATAATGATATCACAAACAATCTTTTGAGGTTTCATTGGGATTGAGTGGTGCTGAAATGTACATGACATTCATTCCTATAGTTTAAAAACCAATCACCAGTATGGGGCATGAATCACATGTTAATGATGAATTACTGATCATATGTAGGTTGCAAAATTTAAACTGGTTACAGGAACATGAATATTAATGATGTTCACACAAGTACCATTATTTTGTGGAAATATAGCTAATCAGCTGTAAGCGGTGAAATATCAAAGTATGATATTGAAGGGAACATTTTGCAGTGTCCTTATTGCCACAAAATTATAAATCCTTTTAAAAATAGGGTAGCAAACAACATCTTCCACCGACTTCCATTAGGATAATTTATGCATTTGCTGCTCAGATCCATTGTAGCTGATCCAATGTGGAGTAATGGAGTCATACAGCACAGAAACAGTTCAACAGTCCAACTAGTCCATGTTCCCAAACTAAACTGGTCCCACCTGCCTGCATTTGGCCCATATCCTTCCAAAGCTTTCCTATTCATGTATTTATCTAAATGTCTTTTAAACGTTATAACTGTACCTGCATCCACCATTTCCTCTGCTCTCCAGTGATAAAAGTCCCAGTCTATCCAGCTTATTTAAAGTCATAGAGTCTTTGAGATGTACAGCACAGAAACAGATCCTTTGGTCCAACTTGTCCATCTGACTAGATTTCCTATATAAATCTAATCCCATTTGCAAGCATTTGGTCCATATCCCTCCAAACCCTTCCTGTTCATATACCCATCTAGATGTCTTTTAAATGTTGTAATTATACCAGCCTCCACCACCTTCTCTGGCAGCTCATTCAATACACATACCACCCTCTGTGTGAAAAAGTTGCCCCTTAGGTTCCTTTTAAACCTTTCCCCTCTCATCTTAAACCTATGCCCTCTAGGTTTGGACTCCCCTACCCTCCTTTCCCAGCAACATCCTGGTAAATCTTTTCTAAACCTTCTCCAATTTAATAATAACCTTCCTATAAAAGAGTGAGCAGAGCTAGACACAGTACTTTAGAAGAGGTGTCAACAATGTGTTGTACAACCTCAACATGACGTCCCAACTCCTGTATTCGAAGGTCGGAGCAATGATGGCAAACGTGCTAAACTAGACTTCGACACTGGGGGAGGGGATAGGTAGATGCCTGAAAGACTAGTTGAAAATCTGTCCCGTCCTCTTAAACTGATGACTTGCAATCCTAAAGTATAGAATTTTCCTCTGGGGAATGATCTGTTGAATGAGATCAGTATCTTTGGAGTGAAGGCAAATGAAAGCAAAATACCACAGAAAATAGTATGCGGATAACAAAATTAGTTTCTAATTAGCAGAAACAGAAACTAATGTAAATCAGAGTTTGGATGTTTTTCTTATAGCAAGTATCTAAATTGTTTCAGTTAAAACTATCTGATGAGGAATGCCTACATAACTAAATATAATGATAATGTAATTAAACTAATAACTTGTTGCTACATACAACATGAGTCAATTAGGTCTGTTCTTGACATTGCAAATGCAGAATAGACAATAAGTCATAATCCCTGGTAATAGTTGTGATATGGTAGACATTAATGTCGTCTTATAATGAAAAGATGTTAGAATTTATAAATTGGTCTGTTATACAAATCCAGAAATATTGACAGTAGGATCAGGGTTAGTTTTGCACAAGCTTATTTTCCTTAAGAAATTCATTCACTGGGAGCACATGTTGCGAAATTGCATGTAAAAACAGAAATTACTGGAAAAGCTCAGCAGATCTGGCAGCATCAGTGGAGAGAAATCAGGGTTTACATTTTGGGTCAAGTGACCCTTTCTCATAAACTGATGGGAAATTGAATGTACGGTCCTCATGACATACCACTTGAAATATTATAGAAAGCATGTTGCTGATTTCCTGATATGTGCTCCCCTCGGAGTAAGACCTCACAGATGGGTAACGTATCAGAAAAATTGGTCCTTAAGCGAGAGAATTCAGGCTGAGAGAAACACCCCTTGAATAGCTACTGTGAAGTTTATTGTTGCACTGAGAATTAATGTGTGGTTGTTACCTTGGATTAAATCAGGCAATAGCATCATAACATGGCCAAAAAAGTTGAGCATCAACCTGTAAGCCCTTCCAACACGCATCAGTGACAGACAGTACAAGTGGGAGAAATAAATGTGAAATACTGCAGATGCTGGAAATCTGAAATAAAATCAGGACATGCTGAAGAAACATTATATGTCTGGAAGCATCTGTGAATGTTTCATTTCTCTACCACTTACTGTTCTTATTCAGTTAAAAGAGATTCCTGGTCATCTGTGTGATGGAAAACAATTGGAGCCTCTGCCATTGTTGGCTATAGCTCCATGTTACAACATACAATACAGGATGTGTCTCACCACAGTAATGTGGACTCTGTAAGGTGGAATGGGGGGAGGTTTGCCAGCTAACTGTGGGCTGGCAGGGTCAGATTGGTGCCAGCAGCATAAGGTTCATTCACAGATGCTTCCAGATGTACTGTGTGTCACCTGCACTTTCTGTTTTTAGTTCAGATTTCAAGCATCTGTAGTATTTTGCTTTCATCTGTCTCTCATTTGTACTGACCTGGCTGGTAGGGATTTGGGACCTGCCTCCTTGAGTTGCCTGTGTTGGAGATTGTGGTGCCACGGATCAGTCCTGCCTTTGCAGGGCAGAGAACTCAAGAAGATAGCTCCTTTGGCATTTAACCTGCTGATTACTTATGTAATACTTTGACTTAAGAGTATGACTTTAGCCAAAAGAACAGACAATGATAGAAATTGTTGAAGAAGTCCATCAACATTTGCATAGTAAAATGGTATATTGATGAGTGCTTGAGCATTCTTAATAGTAGAAAGTGAAAAATAAGCTAGCCTGTTTTAATGTCAGATTTCCAGCATTTGCAATCACTTTTTCCTATTAATCATATGAAAGGTTGTCTTTAACATTCCTACAAAGCAGGAGCAGGACATCCATCTAGAGATTCAGCTGGCTTCTCTGGCAATCCTCCTTTTCCTCGTAATTTTGCATTTAAGGACAACACTCGCTACTTCCTGTCCCAAGTTTCCAGTTCATTTTGCTTTAGGAGCTCAAATCTTTCAGCTTCATTGTCTCAATTAAAGTCATCTTTGAAGTTTTCTCACTCCTCCTAGTTCATTACAGGAAGTTAACAAGGACACCAGTCTCTTGAGTCCCAACACTCCTTTCCTAATCAGACAAATTTCAGGCCAGCAGTGATCACTTCCGTCTGCTTGGTGAAATATAGAGAAAAGATTCAGGTATTTTAATATATGCCACCGAGATGGTTAAGCCCTTTGGACTGTATATTATTTTATCAAACCATATTCACAACAGGATGCAGATGTTTTCAGCTTTTAGTCCATTCTCATGCAGTCAGCAACATAACCATTGTGTCACAACTCCCACAGAGTTGGTCTCTCACTCTGCCCAAACCCACGTTTTCCTAAATCTCTGCTGTCAATCTTTGGATGGTGTTTTGGGAGCTGCTCCAAGATCTTCATTAATGGTGCTTTGACATCCCTGTAAGGATGCATAATGAATAACAAAAAGGTGGCTTTTTAACTAATGTTCTGCTTCCCTGTTTGGGAGAGTCTCACTTTGGTCTATTTCAGTGATGATGCCAAACTTTAAGATCATGATGTGAGTACAGGGGCTCCAAAATACTGCATCAGGACATTTTCCCTAAGGCCTTTATTTATATTGAAGCCCTATAGTCCTTTGGTGACTTTACATCATTTACTTATCATATTAAGTTATTAAAAATGACTTTTGGAAAAAAAGATATTGTGTATCTGAGTACACGAAACATGAACCACAGTTGCAGTCGTATTGCTCACCTTTATGATGTAATTTAAGTATGGGAAGCTTAAACAGGGCTTTGGATCTGTTGTGTTCATTAGTTTGTTACAATCTTAGATGATCTGGAATTAGCTCTTTGCCATGAACCTGATATCATCTTTCTTTGTGTCGGTTTACAAGGAGAATGAGATGAGCAGAGTCGTTGTCGAACCATGCTGCTGAAATGCATAAAAATCAATACAGAAAATCCTAACTGGCTTCCAGCACTGCCTGGAAGCATAGCCTTTCTCACCACCTTTTGTTGTAAGGTTATGTATACATGGTTACTGTATATTGTCATAAAGGTAACTTTCACCTCCACATACATTGAGTCATCTTTACATTTCTCTGGAGGGTTCACTATGACATGTTTGTAGTCACTTTCAGAAGAAGAATGTTGTAGGCACACTTCAGCACATTGAGTACACTATACATACGCTGTTGATATATTAATATACAGTTTCCAAATTAGTTTCCTAACAGATGAAGATACATGTATAAAAGATTATTAAATTCCAGTTGGAGAAGTTAGTTCATCTTTTTTATCCTTAAATTGTCATTATAAAATTATTAGTTTATGAGCTCCAACAGATTCATTCCAATTTCTTATTCTTTATTCTATATTTGCAGGAACTAGAATAAACCTTTTAGATCATGAGCCTTAATATACATTTGAAGTGGTCAAACCTGAACTTCTTGAAGTATTACTGATGAGAAATCTCAGGAAATCGCTACTTGACTGGCTATTTATTTATTAATACTCTGTATATAATTGACCTTTGAAAAGTCAATTCATTGATACTGTGACGGTGATAGCTGACTGACAAATCTTGCTGCAGATGAAATAAGGTCCAAGAGTGGAAATGGTTAAATGCTTCTAAAATAGCCGTGTGAAACACAGTAAAGCAAAGTGACTAGATAGCAAGAGGATGAGAACATGCACATAATAAGTGCCAAGTTTTATTTCCTAATAGGCATGGAAACAATAATTCCACTGCCACTGATACAATTTGATTAAATTGGCCTTGATGGTTTAGGGAGAAGTAATATGATTAAATGTCTAACAGCAAGCTTTCGGGTCTGTGATGGACAGCTTGGTTTACAGAGTTTTGAACCCTGGGTTGAGAGCAGCCTTAATGTCACGACGCCTAATCCCTTTACAGCCTGTCATACTTCACGGAAAAGGTTCCTCTTATTAATTTTGCCGACTAGCACTCACTTAGCATTTGCTTTCCAGATAATTGACAGCAAAGGTGACGTGTGGTGTAAGGGACATTGTAAATCAGAAATAATTTCAAAATTGCCTGACTCTTGAATCGTTGGATAAGCATATATATGTAAAAATATCTTTATTAGGGCTGACAGGAACAGCAAATGTCATCTGAGTATTTCATAATGTACCAGACAAGATTAATTTTGTCTCTGATTGTCAGGAGATTCAGTATTTTGTTGCATCACCTGACAGGTCTATCCACATGGGCCCATGTAAATTTTGGACAATTTGGCTTGTATAATTTATGAGCAGTCATGCTATTGGAAAAAGGTCAAGTGTGTAGTATTCCACCTTTTTTTCCTTATCAAAGATCAACATGAAACCAGTAGATGATTTTGTATTTTTGCCTTTTTACTTTTCCCAGTGTTACTATGTAAGCTATTCTTAACAATGTTTTGTTTACATGAGGTCGGTGTTTATTTAGGCATATGAAGTGCATAATAAATTTAGCATCTCTCAAACACACTTGTGAAACTGGAGCGCCAGAGCAGTCTTGCTTATAAAGGTTGAATAGATCATCTTTTAAAAGTACATTTTTACCTTGCTGCGTGCTCCTTAGACAGTAGTTTTAACACTAAAATCTAAATGCAGACAATACAGGATATGTGATGCTTGACATATAGCTGGCACACAAATGGAATTGTGCATGAGGGTTCTTAACAAGGTCGCTAAACCAGGCTGTTCTGCTCCTTACAAACAAAATGCAGAAAGTATGGGAAATGTTCTGTTGAAGTGCTCCAAGTCAGTATTGCAAGCTTCTGAGTATCCACTGGAACCGAAATAAACCACAAGAAAGGAAAAATAAGGAACACAATAGGAAATGTAATGGTAAGGGTATTAAAAACAGAACAATTGATATCCAACAATGCTTGAAGGGCAGTGCAATGTGGTTAGGCTCTTGCAGCAATATGAACCATAAAATCACAATGATTGATGTTTGGGAAAGTTTACACACTAAGTCAAATGCTATATGAGGTGATATTGTGACATCATCTTACCAGCTATATTGTAAATCCTCGTGAAATGTCTAACACAAGATGCTCTACTTTAAGGAGGTGAGAGCCTGAATGTTGCAGAGAAAGAACAGCATGGTGGGAAAATGCATGAGACTCAATAAAACAATTTTATCCATTTTTGTCAAAGTGCTTCAAAAATTACACTTGCTTGAAAAGAAAATGTGTCTTATGTACTGCAAATAATAGGTAATTAATAGGTAATTATTTTAATGGTATAATCATGATCACTGAAACTCGGTTTTAATTAGTAAAAATAAATTCAAATAGTAAAGTAATGTTCAGATCCAACACAATCAGATGATTTTAAATGGGAGGACCTTTTATTATTGTGTGATAGACAACTGAAGGCATAACTGACAGTGTAGTGCAACAAATATAAAGGAAGCATAAGAGACCAGAATTGGAGGAGGTCAATGGTCTCAGAAGGTTGCAGGCCTGGAAGGTGTTACAGGGTCAGAGGGGTTGGAGGTAATGGACAAATTGGAAAACAAAAATCGGCATATTAAAACCAAGATGTTGCAGGATCTCTCACTGGGTTTTAAACTGTCTTTATGTAAATTAGTTGTAACTATAAGATGCTTCTCACCAAGACTTCAATTTTGAAGCAAACACAAATGATGCTAGAGAAACCCAACAGGTCAGTGGACATCTGTGGAGAGAGAAACAGAGAACGTTTTGAAATGTTAATGCTATTTCATTAGATTTCTAGCAGCTGCATCATTTTTCCAATATTCCAAACTTAATTTAAAGTGGGATGGTGTAATGGTATCTGAAATTTCATAGATCTCAAATATCTTGGGATTTGTGAACTGATTTAGCTTTGGTAATGGTCACGCTCATTCTACGGTCTTAAACAACTACTTGTGTTTAATATTAAGACCAAATAACCTCAAATTAAATATATATGTATTAAAAAGTTAAGAATTACAACACAGCAGCAGACTATGCAATTCAACTAATCCATGAATTAAAATATAGAGAACAGTTCATTTATCCACAATTCCCATCAGTCTTTAAACACATTTCCTAACATCTAATCTAATTTGGAATGTTGACATAGAGCTGCTTTCAGCTACTAATTACAGCCTTACAACATTCCCTATAAAGGGCACGTATTTAATGGAGGTGGCAAGGACCTCACTTGTCAGCTCAAAGTCAGTGATACACCCTTGCTGGTCTAATGGTGATGATAAGGAATGGGCACCTCAGTAAGAATACTGTCACCCAATCCTTCCTCCCATCCCCTTCTGGGCACTTTGAAACAGATTGTGGTGAAGGATGAAATAATTCTCAGGAGAAGTAGTATTTATCTTAGGTTTTAAAATAAGGTCTACTACATCTTAGGAACTATGTACAAGTTACGTTATACTGATGGTTACATTACTGGTAACAATTATGGCTATCCAGAACTACGCAAGACGCCCACTTACTGCTCAAACACTCTCCATTGGCTATGTTAAACGGCCATCTTCAGCTTAGATCTTTGATTAACCCTTTTGTGTCCATTATCTCTTATAGCTTGTCTCACTTCCTGCCTACTTAAATGCCAGTCAGGAAATTCCACCCCTGAGAGCTGCCTGCTGATAGTTGCTGACAGCTGTACATCTCAAGATAGTGTCACAGGGTAGACTAGCTACAGCTGCCAATGCAACCCCACCCCGTCCCCACAAGGAGCAGGTTCAGTGAGGGATGAAGGCAGACCTATAGCAGAAAGGGTTTTGTAGGGTTGGAGTGACGAGATAGGGGATGGGACATCGGCATCAAGAACAAGGTATGGTCCTCTGTTGCTCGATCCCAAACCCACCTTCCTGTTGCCTATCCGTTGAATAGGCTCCACCCCCTATTAAACTGGAAGCAACTCCAAGAGGGCTTCCATGACAGTGATTCTCCTATGCTACTTTAATTACTTATGAAAGGGCATCCATTGATGGTGGGGCAATAAGTCAATTTCATATGCAGAGGCAGGAACATGCAGTCTTCCAGCCCATTATCTTTTGCCCAAATAAATGCACCTGCTCCTGAAACCTCACCAGCAAACTACTGGCCCTCCTACAGGGCATTCAGTTCTGGCCTTTTTCCTTTTCTCTCTATTTTATGTGGCTTATTTTGAATTCTGAATCAAAGGCCCGTCATGAGGCCAGTTTGCTTCAATCTTTCCTTTTCTAATGTTAAACACTACCATTATATTGTACCACAATCTGCATTGCTCTAATAAGAGAAAAAGACTCACTACTTCAAATCTTTCTTCCTACTTCTAGGAGTGTACACCTTTCAACTTTCCAGTGAATCTGTGATATGACCTCTCTGAAGCCTGTATATTCTTCCTATATAGCGAAGCCCACTACTGCCTAACAGTGCTCTATGAGGTCTTATTAAAGTTTTATATGGCTCATCATTACCTCTTGGCTTTTATGTTCTGTACCTTTGTGATAAAATCTAGAATTCCATTAACTTTTTTAACAACCTTATCAACCTGCCTTTAATGTCCTGTGAACTTGTACCCCAAATCACTATTGGCTGACCATTCATTGAAATTCCAATACGTTTCAAAGTATAATTGCTGCTAGATTTTTTTCAACATAAGTATCACCATACACTTATTGGAAGTGATTTACATCTGTTAATCCATTCCCTCCCAATCTTCTCAGCATCCCTTCAGAGCCTCCAATGGTATTTGATAGAATTGACACCTTCTCATCAAAAAGTGTTGGGGCTATTGAGACAGATAATCTCTGTTTAGGAGATTTGTCCTGGATTTTACTACAAAGAATCATTTTATTTGTGCTAGCGAGTGACTGAGAAAATGCATCGATGTATATTGGCGTGATTAGCAATAGTTTCATGATGCAAATAATACCCAGATCTTTGAAATGTCAGACATGGGAGATCCATGATTATTGTAGACCAATATATCAGAGCAGTAAACTGACTTCCAGTTCAGTGCTAACTTTTCTGCTGTTAAAATTGATAATCATCAAAAGCATTAAATAGGGGTAAAAAATGGTATTTTAGATATGCCGGATACCTGTTTAATACAATTTAAAGTATAATTGAAATCTTGTGTGCAGCAAATTAACATTTGAAAACTGTCATAGCCTCAGGCTCACTCTATTTTGATTGACTCCAAAAATATTTCAAAAATTACTTCACAGTTTCTGCAGAGCTCTTGCAAAATTCTTTCCAAATTTGTAGTCTACTGCTTCTGATCAGTTTCTATCGAAAGCATAATGCACTTAGGGACTGTATCCAGGAATTCAACATAAACAACATCATTGAGGGAGACCTGCAGATCAAAAATAAACTTTATTTGTATTGCATTGTGCTATTGTAACATTGGAAATAGAGCAATCAATTCACACACCACACACTCACGCCAACAGCAAAATGCTAATGACTGGGTAATCTATTCCTGTGATGTTGGTGGGGAACAAATCTTAGTCAAGATGTCAAGGATAATTCTCTGAAAACGAAAAAACGCTGAAGATCACAGCAGGTCAGGCAGCATCCATGGAGAGAAAGCAAGCTAATGTTTCTGGTCTCGACGACTCTTCATCAGAGCTGAAGTGAAATGTGGAGGAGGCAGCAGTTACGCAATAGTTAGTTGGTGGGGGTGATTGGAATGCTGAGGGAGAAAGGATGTTGATAGTGCAGATTAAGTGATCGAACAATTTTCTACTCTTCCACAAAATAGTGCTGTGAAATATTTTGGACCCAATTGAGAGAGCTTTGGTTTAACATTTTATTTGAAAGATGGCATGTCAACACAGCAGCTCACTCAAAACTGCATTGTAGAGTCAACTGTAATTCTTGTGCTCAATCCTGCAGGCAGACTTGCACCCACAACCTTCTGACTCTGAGGTGAGAGTACAGCTGACATGCAGTCAGGTATCTTACAGGACTAATTGGCTATCAAAGCAATGCTTGAGGGACATTTGGAATTGCTTCTGATCATTAAGCATAATTTAGTTAATCTTTGTTAACATACAGATCATAATGTCTTAGTTGAAAGTGATTGTGTTCCAGAATCTCTCTAAGCTTGCTGTTGTATTCATAATTGCATGTTACTAAATAGCAGCTCCTATTGCACAATAAATGATTAATAGAATTTGATTCTGACCCACGTGCTCCTTAAAGTCAAAGGACTGAAATGTCCTGCAACAAATGGGTTCACATCACCTCTGTTGCGTATTGTTATAGTACGATTCTAGTCACTATGGGTTCACATAAAAAATCCGTGATTTCAACATACAACAACATGAAGAACTCTAAACTCAATATCGGAAGGATAGTTAGCACACACAGCCAGATGTTGGGCATCGAAAGTGTGAATGTTTTAATGTCACTTTTGCTGTAAATGTTTTCTTTTTACAACTTGATATTATAGCAACCATCAGTTCTGGCTCAGATATAGTGCTGTCACTTCTTAGTCAGAAAATTATAGGTTCAGGTCCCATGTCAGATGCTTGAGTGTATAATTTAGGATGATGTCTGCTCTCTCAGGTGGGCATTAAATATCGCACGGCACTATTTTTGAAGACAGGCAGTATAGTTCTCCCAGTATCATTGTCAATGTTTATGCCTCAACACACATGACTATAACAGAATACATGTGTTTATTATCATATTATTGTTTATACCACCTTTCTGTTAGCAATTGGCTGCTGTGTTTCCTAGTTATTTTATTGGTTGTAAAGTTCTTTGGGATATTCTGAGACTGAAAGGTACTATAGAAACACAAGTCTTTTGTTTTTACTTTAAACTAAACTGACTACATGTACACAAGGCATTCAAGTGTATGGATATCATTGTATAGTCTTTCTTGACATGTTTGTGAGATCAGCAACAACTTCTTTGCAACCAAATTTTTAGGCCAGCACAAGGACAGGGTTAGCCTTGAACATAAGCAGGAAAAGTGAAAACATCTGAGAACAGTGCATAAAGTATAATTGCCCCTTAAGTATTGTTTAAAATCACCTTAAACATTAGATCCTATTCTAGATACATCACAGTACTGCTTGCAAGATGTCAAACTGGCCTTTTCAACTTGGAAAACTTATTGCAAAAACAGCAAATTTGTACATCTTTTATTGTAAAATGTGGCTAGAATGTAATTTTACCTCAATTAAAAACAGCTGCAAAATTAAGTTACTCTTGTTCCTTCAATGACAACTTGATCAGCTCTAACAAGTCCCCCTGTCGTTTAAAAAGTGCAAGAAACAAGATGGGATTGTGTGCTCCCTGGCTTACGGCAAACTCTGCACACAGCACTGAGCCTTTGTATTTCATATCATGTACAACAAGTAATCGTTCTTTTTCCAGGTTAGCCCTCCACTTTCAGTGGCAGTGATGGAGAGGTCCTTCTCACAACCACTCCAGGATAAAATGATAAGAAGATTACAAGTAAAGCCTGTCTTTACCATTTCCACATCCCCTGTCAGATCGAGCAAGGTAAATTACAATGTTGGCCAGAATGTATTGATCACACACCATGTCCTCACGCGATGAGATCACACAACCTAGGGTGAAAGGAACTTCGCAGAGGATAAGTGCAGTAATCTCAGGGAAGTTTATTTTAACCACTAGGGTTAAATGAGTTCAACAGGCAAGGTCTTATAAACTCTCGTCAGTACAACCAATAGCTTTAAAGCACATTCATTCAGATCCATCTGGTGATAAGGAGTCCAGAGAATTGCTGGTGTCATCAGGCCGTCAGATTCATAGAAATTCAGTATTACAACAATAGAACACATGCTTTACATTAAGAACGGATTGCAGCATTTCATGCTCGCAGTAACCAAGGGCAGAATGTCTGAAGAATAGAAAAGTACAGTAAGGACATTTAAAGAGATAGAAACAGGGCAGAAATTCCAAAAGGCTATTGCTATGGCATTGTCTTGCATTTTCAACTCTCACAATACTTTCACAATCTATATCATTGGGGCTGCAAAATAATCACAAATTAGTCCTTTCTATTGAACCAGTTGTTTTTTCTTCTTAAATGATGTAGGCAAGTTGAAGTTCCAAACAATATTTCAAAAGTTAAAGAAGGAGGAATAAGGAAAAGATGAAGCACATTTAGATTCTGCAGTGCAGTGGCATACTTGCCCACACGAGACAGGCAAGACTTATGAAGCTATTGGAAAATGTGCAGGAGCAGAAGAGTTTTGATACAAATGGGAAAACAGCAAAAAAAAACCCTTCAAAAGTTGGACTGACAGTAGCTCCTGGAACAATAATGGTTAATCTTCTGAAAAAAGAAGTCAGAAGGAATGTAATTATGAAAAATACCACAGAGAGATCCATAAACATAGACAATGGCTTACGCAATGCGGGAGATAACGGGTTTGGACGATCATTCTGGCTCACAGCTCTAGAGTTTGAATTTGTACAGCTCAGGGTTAAGTAACAAATATCAGAAATCAAAAGCTGGCTTAAATGAAAAGGAACAAAATGAATCCAAATTGGAATAAAGGAGGGAGATGATCATGTCACTTCTTTACCATTCTGCAAAGACCTTGTGTTAGATTACCTAGAAATGGTTTTACAAAGATTTAATTAATTTAGTGAAAACCTTGGCTGATACAATGCAAATAACAAAATAGCTGAGGGAAGAAATTGATATGAGTGCATTAAACATTAATAATGTTAATTTGTTCTAACATCACAGATGGCAATTCCTGATCACTCAAATTCCACACACGTTTCTGAAAGTCATAAAGATTGCTGACAATTTTAGAATTTAGCTCTTTCAAAATGAAAATCTACGCTTAGTTCAAATTACGTAATGATTCAATTTTTAATCACTGAAATTCCATTACTTTCTTTGCTTAATTCTAACTATTGAACAATTTGCTTAAAAAACAACCAAGAATTGCTTAATAACAATAAAATTTACCTGTAAACGTGATCATATTAAGTAGAGTATGTAAACTGGAAACTCAGTCAGTATTGGAGTGTTCTCTATTATGTTCTGTCCAAATGAATGTGCTTGCATTTAGTTCTATATTGATGGTCTAATAACAATGATCAAAGAGAAATTCTTTTCAGGATTAAAAATAATGCACTTCTTATTTATCATTCACTTGTAGGATATGGGTGCCACGAGAAGGCACACATTAATTACAAGTTAATGCATGGCTTAGAAAGGGTGGACGCTGGGAAGTTGTGTCCGTTAGGTGGGGATACTAGGACCCGTGGGCACAGTCTTAGAGTTAGAGGGGGTCGACTTAGAACGGAAATGGGGAGACATTTCTTCAGCCAGAGAGTGGTGGGCCTGTGGAATTCATTGCCACGGAGAGCAGTGGAGGCCGGGACGTTGAATGTCTTCAAGGCAGAGATTGATAAATTCTTGATCTCGCAAGGAATCAAGGGAGAGTGTGGGTAAGTGGAGTTGAAATGCCCACCAGCCATGATTAAATGGCAGAGTGGACTCGATGGGCCGAATGGCCTTACTTCCACTCCTATGTCTTATGGTCTTATGGTCTTAATTGCCTCTCTGTACTTTGCATAAACTGCAATTTTACTTGATGGATTTTTTTTTGTTCTGACAATGTGGTCTTTTCGCTGAAACACAATCAAGCAATAATGCAGATCCAGTCTGAACAATGAAACAAACATTTATTACAAGCAAAAAAAATCAAAATTGAGTAATCTGAACTGTTTACATATAACACAAAATTTAAAGATTTTGAAACAAATGTTAAACTATATTCCCAGTAATCTCAAAATCATTTCTTTACAGTACTCACACTAGAAAAAAAAAGCCTCTTGTCTTTTAATCTACAGGCTTTAGTTTAATTTTAGCTTCAATTTCCGGACTGGAGAATCAGGTAGCCTCTTCTGGGGCCTTTCCTACTTTCTCTACTTGAACAAATGCTGCAGGGTTGTAACCAAACACTTCTGGTCTGGAAGTTTTAAAATTAAATCCTTTAACTGAGATAACCTACTTCTTAATTGTTCTAAACTATATGATTTTGTAAAGTTCAACTGTTTTACACGTTCAGCTTCAGTCAAGATATCTCAAACTACCAAACTGATACTGAAAATTTTTTCTAATTATTGCATTTACCTTATTCCAAAGAAACACAATCTCTAGCGTAACCTGAAAGCCTAATGCACAAATATTTGTTTTCTCATTCATAAAAAGTTCTCCCAATATAAACAAATTCCTATTAGCCTCCAAAAACTATTTCTCTCAGTCTTCTTTTTTAAAAGTCATCATGACTATAGAAGTAATTATGAGTTAATCAAAAAAAGTCTTCCCATGCACAGAAAACCCACATGCCACTAGTTCAAATTTGAAAAATCCGAAATAAATTATAATAAAATATATATAAATCACATACCTTGCATAGTTCACTTTTTGAAATGTCTCCCATAACTCTGTTAGGTACAGACCTCTAGGTATATGATCTAAAATGCATGATAAAGCATTTTTTGTTCGATTTTTTACAATAAGTGAAACCCTTCTCTTTCAATGGCTGGATAACAATTTTATTCTTGACAGTACAATGAAGCATTTTTGGATAGATCCTCTTCATTGGAGGTACAATATAAATGTGTGTTATTATCCAAAAACAGCAGTTTTCAGTCTGACTTTTTCAAAATAGCCACTTAATGTTAATTCAAAGGGTTTTTAAATGCAATGTTATGATGCAAGTCATGTTTTAACTGGAAACAAAATTAAATTGGATTTTATGCTTCCATCAAAATTGCATGGCACAAAATGATAATGTTAAATTACTATCTATGCCCCTGATGTTGGCCTACACAATATGCATTGCAGGTAGATTTTATGATTTCACTTTGTTGGTTTGATTGTGACTACTATACTTAAGGCTGCATCTTTATGAACAACTGCCAAACATGATGAGTGTGCCCGATTCTGGGATTCCTGGCCCCATTTCCAGCTGTTCCAATTTGGTCTGAGACAACTTATGAGTGGGAAGTCCCTGTTCTTCTGACCTGGCTTACCTCAGTGGGAATATGGTGGTGGTTAGACATTTCCTAGTTTCCTGCAATTTCTGTGGACTTAGACTTGTTTTTCTTTGACTCTTGTATCATGACTCAGAAGAGGCATTCTCAATCATAGTCTGGATTTAGGAATTTTATTTACAGGTAAGTTCAAAAGGTCTTACGTATGCCATCCATTCTTTTGCTTGCCCCAATGACCCTTACCTAACTCATGTTCCCTGTCCACCCGTTTGGCCCCTCAATCTATCCATGGCAACTCAATGCCAATTCATTCTCTTATCATGCTTATTCATTTAGTATCCATAATAAATATTTGCCATATAATAAGATTTCCTTGAAAGTATATAACTGCTGTAGGGAAAACTGCATTGACAAGTCTTCCCACAAGTGTCAATCAGACAAAACGATTTAAGAGTAGGGAGCGTTTAGTTACATTACACCTCTTAACCAAATGTAAATAAACATTGAGACATTGATAAAATTAATGACAGAATGAACCACATAGTCAAAATATAGGAGTTCATAATGAGGCTTGGCAGGGAGTCCAGAGTCTCAAACAAGGTAATCTGAATGGGATTCTGCATTAACAGTTTGTGAAAGTTTTAGTAAGAACATGAGAACCAGGAGCAAAAATGGACAATTCGGCTCCTCGAGCCTGTTTGCCATTAAATATAATTATGGCTGACCTCATCTTCGTGTCAACTCCAAACTTTCCTGCCCATTCTCCATAATCCCTTAACCCGTTGCTAATTAAAACCCTGTCAACTCCTCCTTAAACTTACTCAATGTTGCTTGATTGATACCTTTAAGTAGTTATAATAAGTGTTTCTTCTAGCGATCTCTTTTGTTGATGTCTCAATGTATATTAACAAGATTAAGACCTATAAAATATTTGAAGGCTGTCATCAAAACATTAATTGTGCCATCTGATTGATGCTTTTATGGAGTTTTACCAACATGAAGTTTATTTTTCAAAAGAAAATTTGTGAATGAGCTTTCTCTCTCTCTCTCTCTCTCTTAGCGGCTCCACATTTGCTACAGCTATTATATGGCTCATTCATTATGTGCATATTGGGTTGATGGTAACAAAAAGGCATAAGTTGATGAAAATTGGTGTAGAAAATACAAGAGGCCATGAAATTTGGGTGGGGGAGTGGGGGAATGGAAATATTAAGTGCTAGATTGTTTAAACTGCTTTACTACAAATAAATTAAAATCTGAGGGAACCAATGCAGTCCTTCTAAACATCCTGCCTTGCTACTCACCCACCTTATGGCCACCTAGCATTTGCTCCTCAGTTGAGTTCTGAGGAAGGGTCACTGGATCCGAAACGTTAACTCTGTTTTTTCCTTCACAGATGCTGCCATACCTGCTGAGCTTTTCCAGCAACTTTGTTTTTGTTCCTGATTCACAACATCCGCAGTTCTTTCAGTTTTTATATTGTGTGAGGTTTATTGAATGGAAAGGATTTAATAGTTTCAATAATATTTCTATCTCCAAACTTCCTTGTGATTAAATAATGATAAAAATTCAATAAATTTAGGTGTATCAGTTGTAACTTTGGTATTAGGGTTAAGGGAAACAGATTTCCTGGAACTTTTGCTCTCCAAATCAAAACTAAATAAGCCGTAAAAGTATGCAGATCCAACCACAAGGGGCTTAGTCATAGCCTTAGTAATTACCTCCATTAGGCCATTACTGTTAACTTTGGGAAAGCTGAATTTGGACCTCTTTCAATTTCACTCAGAAGAATTTGCAATCTTGTCCCCACTTTGCTAAATCATGTGTCACAAGACAACTGCTGAGCCAGTTAACGGTATCTCCACAATGGACTGTATCTGGTATTCAATATGCCATGCATCTCAGCTACTTATCCTTAATCTTTGCCTCCAATATATTTTCATAAATTCATTGTAAACCAACAATTACTGTTATTGCACCAAAAAGTTTATCTTGAATGTATGATCATTGAAATTGTCATCATAATGATATACATGAATCATGGATACTTGACTTTCAATGTTTGATTTTAATGCCTGGGACATCTTGTAGAATAAAAATGGTGTTAAACATGCAAATACTGATGTAAAATGGTGCTGTGATTTCTTGACTAGATTGAACCACCTCGTGAAACCATCAGTAAGCAATAATCAGTCTGAGCTAGCTTAGCATCATCACCAGAGGACTGAAGTACAGATCTGTTTCTCTTGGCTGATTCACACCTTTCTGGAAGTTACATGCTGACTGAGGTGTAAGTCTGTCTGTGATGTTTACCAGTAGAGCACAGACGAGGAAACATGGAGTTGTAGATAAGTAGTACAAGCCAATTTTTCTGTCACTCTGTCTCTCTCTTAACTGTAACAGGAAGTACATAGAAAGAAACCAACGGATTGATAATGGCAAATCTGCTGAAAGTTCATCTTTCCTCCTCCCTCTCCATTCTCGCTCAGGGTCAGAAACTAGTCAACGAAATGCAATTGGAACAACAATCACCACTCACTGAGAAGTCCAGGGTATCTGCAACTTTGCCATTATGAAGGAAGCGACAGAGGCTAAATGGTTGGACTCAGTTCTTTACACTTCTACAAATTAAGAGTATCTTAAGGCTTGTAACTGCAATTGCTATTTTTATACCTGTCTGTACGAAACCTTTCTCCCACCCTCCTTTTTTGAAACCTTTTTACCTGTGAGGCGTATAGTATTTGATGTCAGATTTTCTTATTTGTCTTTGAATTTAATAGTAATGAAACTTTCTTTTACTCAAGAAAAGCTTGGAATTGGTTCTCTTTCATTTTTGATCCTCTTCATTAAATTTAATGAATAGACAATAGTTATATGTAAAAAAAAGGTAAAACTGTTGTTGCTGCTGACTGACAGGGGGTTTAAAATAAAAAGACAAGTGTCCTCCTCACCTGATCATAACAAACTCCGTACTCATCAGTCCCCTTTTGATGCTGCACTTGTAACATGTAGAATGTTGACTATTGAGCCTCTTCCAACATTTTCTTACATTTTGTGTCATTTAATGATCAGTGAAACTATCTTTTGTTAGTAGGTGTGTAAATTCTTAGCTAGAAAGAAGAATAATGTTTCAGTTTACCATCATTTCCAAAAGTTGAATCTATAAAAGACATTGAAAATAATAGCCCCCAGTTTGTCTAAAGGTGTAATTAATAGAGGGTCTGATCCAAAATAGCTTCTCATTATCAATGTAGCACAAAGTTGAAGACCTACTCATGGCCATCATACACATACAGTCTCTGTCTCCCCTCCCTTTGCCCATATTTTCCACTCACTAGATGCCAGGGACTTTGTAGAGGATGCCCAACATTGGTGAAACTCTCTGGATTGATTTTGATAAGCAAACTGAGACCAGATATCAGGACAAAAAAAAACCCAGTTTAATTACGTGCCTTGGGGGAAGAACGATGACCAGGGCAGAAGCAGGACATTCATTCAATCTATATCATAGGATATTTGGATCCATCTGAACAAGGAATTAGCTTGATATCTCTTCAAAACCTCCAAAAATACAATGCTGCAATCTAATGCCATAATATGTTATGGAGTGAAGCTTCCACTTTGGGACCATTTGATGATCTGGACATAAGGTCCAAGACTGGATTGGTCTTAAGAAGAGGTTATCATTTTACCTCAAACCCATTTACATAATCCTGAGCATAAAATCTGTCATTAAGCAGTATAATTGGGCAGAATTTTAGAATGTATTTTTTTAAGCTGCTTCAAAAGTACTCCTTGATATATTCAAGAGTGGTGACTTGATAAATTTTGGAGAATACAGCTGCAAATGCATTGAACACAAAAAAAAAATTCTTAATCGCAACATCAATCCACCATCTGTGAAAAACTTGATATTAAATTACTGAAAATGACTCTTGAAAAAATATACAGAACCATTTTTGAGTTATATTAGGATACAGTAGTCAGTTTGTTAGTAAATTTAAAAACGAATTAAGTTCAGAAGCACTTAACAGGTTCCTATTAGCCTCCTTGCATCCCAAAGGGAACCAGCTTAATTTTTAAAGCCTCCATGAAGGTTTGCAAATGAACACAATTAGTGGAAACTCCAATGGTGATTAATTCACCCTGGGGGCATTGATGGTCTTGTGGGAAGGGACTTGTTCTAGCGCAACGACTTTTTTTGAACTAATTCGAATAATTGTGCAAACTCGCGTTAAACTCATGTAAGCTGCATTTAAATTCTGTGATCTTTTGTTTCAGACAAATTGAATAAAAAAAGTGTAAATGAGTAGAAACCCAATTCCAATATCACCTTAATGATGCAAATACAATCTGTTAGAAGATAATTTACCAAAATTCGAAAACTCTAACTTCCTCCAGCTGCTCTATGGAGAATTGTTGGCATGAGCTTCTGGAACTCTTCAGGTTTCCCTCCAACTGCTCTTTTCAGCAATTGAATGCACCTTTGTTTGACTCTTCTTTTATGCTGCTGGAGTATTTTCCAATCATGTTTGAGACAGGTTTATCAACAGGTGCTGTGCTTAACCATCCATAAACAGTTCTCACCTCACACTGTTTTCACACAGTTTGGAGATGGGATTCCTAAAAACTGAGATGCTGCAGGAATGGCTTTTGTGACAAAACTGCCAACAACATTTTGTAATTATTGTTATATTTATATACTTCCAGTGGTAATTGATACACAATTGATTTGAAAAGCTGTAATTCTTTCAAGCTTTGCTGATGACAGTATGGGATTATTATTAAAGTTGTCTGACTACTGATAGACAAGAGAGGGCATCACAACTCTAAGTTGTGCATAAAGTAGCAACATTGCAACATGGCAAGAGTGACCCACCTTTGGATCACTCAGGAAATTAATGATGGTATTAGAAAATAGGCTGATAATGTTACAAAAACAGCAGAAAGTCTGTGAATTGCAAACATTGGCGAAACAAGCAAGGGCCACTGAAAAGTTGATAAAATGGGAGAAATTGGAGTATTTTCATGGAATACAGGCATTGTAGGTAAGGCTAGCATTTGTTGCTCAACCCTCCTTTCCTTCAACTGACTGGCTTGCTAGGCCATTTCAGAGGGCAATTTAAGAGTCAACCAGTATTGATCTAGAGTCACATGTTGGCCAGAATGGAATGCAACCAACATAATCAAAGGCCCTTCGACCTCAGTTATACTCTCTTCCACCCTCTTCCATCAAGCAGAAGATATAAAAGTTTTTAAACACATATTGTTAGATTCAAGAACAGTTTCTTCCCCACTCTTATTAGATTTCTGAATGGACCTCTCAAATTTTAAATTGAAAGTTGATCTCACCATCTGTGCACTTTCTCTGCAGCTGTAACATTATATTTTTCATTCTGTTCTATTACCCTAATACGCTTTGTATGGTCTGATCTGCCTGTACTGCTGCAAAAACATTTCACTGTGCCTAGGTGCATGTAACTATAATAAATAAAATAAAATCAAAAATTTCCTTTGTTAAAGGATATTAGTGAATTAGATGTCTTTTTTTTAACAATAATTGAAGATTGTGGTCATGATCACCATTACTGAGACTAGCATTATATTCCAGATTTAGTATCTGAATTTATTTTCCGTTAGCTGTCAATGATTGGATTTGAAACCATTTTCCAAGAGCATTAGCCTCTGGATTACACATCCAGTAGCATTACCACTGCACAGCTATTTTCCTCAAATTAAAGTGAGAGTAAGCTAGGCATAAGTGGAAAGTCAAAATGTAAGAGCTTAAAACTCTATTAAAAGAAAGGGCTGTTGAAGGAAATGTTGTTCCACTTGTAGTAGAATCAGAAGACGTTATCATGGGGAATAAGGAACTGGCAGAGACATTCATCAATATTTTGTTCTCAGACATATATGTCTGTCTCACAGTAGAAGAAAAAATTGCATATCAGAAATAGAAGATAACATAGGGACTAAAAAGAGTGAGGAAATTAATGAAACTAATATTAACAGAGAAAAGATATTGAAGAAATGTAAGGAACAAAAATCTGTTAGTCCCTGAGACCTGATGGCTTATATTCAAAGCTTTTTCAAAATCAATGCTCCAGAGACAGTAGATTCACGAGTTTTGATTTTCCACAATTCTTTAGTTTCAGGAACAGTCCCATCAGTTTGGAAGTTGGAAAATGTAACATGCCTTTTCCGTAGAGGAGGCAGAGATAAAACTGGAAACTACAGGGTAGTTAGTCAAAGATTAGTCTTTGGGGAAGTGCTAGAATCCATTATTGTAAGTCTTACAATGAATTTAGAAAAGCATAGCATGATTACAATGGCGTTGCATGTGTACCTTACCTTTAAGAACATTCACTTCTAAGGACCCCATATATTGTGTGTGTGCAATGTTGCAAATCTGCCTGGCAGTTACTCTGCTCTGTGACCTGCAAGCTGCACACACACACAAAACAGTTGATTTTCTGTAATGTCTACTTCATAACTTGGAATATGTTTTACAGTTTTAAATAAATTAACCAATGGAGTTAATCAATTCCTGATGAGTGATTAATTCTTAGACCATTGTCATTAACATAATTTGGTGACAAGTGATGGAGAACATTGTGTTCTTGAAGCTTAGCATGTGTGAGCAGACAGCCAGCAATTCAGTCTACAGGTAGAATACAGCATTGACAGGCTTAAATTGTGCTCACATGCATGAAACCTGGCAACACTGGATTTCGAATATTGTGAGCAGTGTTGGGCCCCATATCTGAGGAAGGATGTGCTGGCATTGAAGGAGGTCCAAGGGAGGTTTAAAAGAATGCTCCCAGGCATGAAGGGCTTGTCATTTAAGGATTGGTTGAGAACTCTGGGTCCGTACTTAATGGAGTTTAGAAGGTTGAGAATGGGATCTATTTGAAACTTATGGAATACTGACCGGCCTGGATAGAGTGCACGTGTAGAAAATGTTTCCATTTGTAAGAGAAACTAGGACCTGAGAACACAGCCTCAGAGCAAAGGGATGACTCTTGACAATTCAGCTGTGGGAAAAATGTTTTCAGCCAGAGGATGGCTAATCTGTGAAACTCATTGCCACAGAGGGCTGTGGATGGCAAGTATTTAAAAGATAGATAGGTTCTTAATTGATAAGAGGATCAAGGGTTACAGGGAGAAGGCAAGAGAATGGGGTTGACAAACATCAGCCAAGATAGAATGACAGAGCAGACTTGATGAGCCTAATAGCCTAATTCAGTTCCTTGACATCTGGTCTTGTGGTCTTATGGAAAGATCTCTCAGTATCTTTGCTTCTTACAAGATTGGAGGGTATTAGAACCAGGGTAGAAAAGACCATTGGCTGGGAAAATGCACAAGAGCAAATCCTGATGTAACAATTTTTAACAAGCCACAACGTGACCCAAATGCATGATACAAAAGGAATATCCTTCAACGACAATAAAGATCACCTAGTATCCTGTCAGGAGCTCATATACGAAGTGATTGGCAAACCAGAATTTGATGCTGTACATAACAAGATAAAGAGTGGGGAATAAGTGTTTCACACTGTCAAGTCTCATGGAAAACATTAAAGTCATCACACTGTCTAAAACGTTTGCAAAAATCCAAATAATCCGTCCTCAGAAAAATGGTGGTAACTATAACTACTGGGATAGGTACAAGTGTCAGTCTTCTACCCCTGCAAATCAGTAAAAAAAATGGATTAGCATATATGGAAAGCTACAAAACCTATGAATGTACAACTTCCAACGTACAATGGTTCAGCAATTCCATATGAATGATCAAAAGTGCTGAAGCGCAAGTTCAATCAATCTGTATGTGCATTACAGATGGTCTGCACTATTGCAGCAACTGCAGGTGTGCAGAGCATGTCATGACCTCACACGAGTCACAATCCATGGAAGCAGTCAGACATCTGCGACACGACAGAAAAAGTAGTAGACTGTTCAAGAACCACTTGCAGAACTGAATAGGAGAGTGGAATGGAACACTTCTCTCTATTGTGCATTAGTGGAGCTGAAATCTCAGCTCTCTAAGATGGAGAGAAAAATGAAACTTCAAAAGGAACAGGCTGAACCACCTCTTTAGGATAAATCCAAAATTGAGAATACCATCTCCAAGATGATAAAGTCTTTATAGGATATCCCTCCTCAGCACATAAGAATAAATGAAGAATGAAGTTAACAGAGAAAAGAGAAAAAGAAAGAGAGGAAGAACGGAGGGAAGGAAGAAAAGTTGTATCGGATAGCTGAGCTGTCTCATTGGACCATGTAATCTGTTCCTGTTCATGTTTCTTGTGCTCTTGAAATAAGTAGAGCTATGTTGCCATTGGCCTGGTAGTTTCTTTCAGAAGTAAAATACTTTTTAGTGTCAGAAAGTTATATTATTTTGCCATAATTTATTGTTATTTAAAAATTAATTCATGTAATATTTTATTTTGGGTATAGAATGACTTTTATTTGGTATGCCATGTATTACAAATGCCTTCAGTTACTTTGGCCTGGGCCACTGAAAGAGATAGCAGGTTAATCTTTCAGGAGGTAAATACTGGAATTCTGGCATTTCATGCAAGAATACAATTTGCATCATTATGAAGCATATACTGTTGGGTTTGGCCACTTTTCTGCTTGCTGAGGCTGTTAACCCTCCCTGCTTGGTCTCCTTAGCAAGGCACTAACAGACCCCAACATGGCTGACATCTGCTTTGAATGCTTGCACTGAGTAGGCTGCTCTGGCCTCCTCACAGAGTTTGGTGTCACTAATTGGGTGCTGCACTTATCTCTGCCATAATTAAAGCATGTACATTTCAGAATTGCATATGTGTGTGTTCAGGAGGCAAAATGTGTTGTTTGTCTCATCCTGATTTGAAAATGTCATCATATTGTTTCTGATCAACAAGACACAAGAGCAGGATGACACTTGGCCTATCTTATTCATCTCTTCCATTCTATCTGTGTTCAGCTCTGCCAAGATGGCAAGAGAAGTCTTCTCCAAACGAATCAAGAGCTTGTAATTTTCCAATCCTTCTACTGAAGGGAAACTGTTGTCTTGAAACTAGCCCCATATTGCTAATATGAAAATTAAAATGACTTTATCCAACTTAAAAATACCAGATCTAAAATGAAGGTGTGAGTTAGCAAATCAAGAAGGTAAGTTCATTTCACCATAATCCTTGTGAATTAAGAAGAGCACCAGTGCTCTCTCCAGCCCCGCAAAGAAGCCTTTAGCCTCCATCTCCTGCAACTAATCTCTATCTTCTCTCCGCCATGATAGAAAATCCCGATCCCATGTTTCACCATCCGTCCTGCACTGGTATTTTTCTGCTGAAATAGAAATATGTGAACAAAGTGCTGTTGTTAATTGCCAAAACCTCAAAGTCCCCAGCCTTGCTGTGTCCCTCATTCATTTACATCTTCTTCACATCCCTGATGGGCTATAATTTTGTGTTAACTTGTTTTCACCATCAGCATACACTTTGTTTCATTCCTCCCCGAACTTCCAATCAATTGTTACCAACTTTATATGATAATAAAGTTGCGAATTTGGGTAGAGTACTTGTGGTTTGGGAGGCAAGAAGTTAGAATTTGACATTTGTAAAATGTTAGTGAGGGAAAGCATTGTTTGGTCCCTTTAAGAGATGTTGTGCTTTTTCTATGCTTGTACACTTAAAATGGATGGCTGTAAGCAGCAATTTGAAAGTTTGCAAGTACACAGAGAGGACATGAATTGAAACATTTGTATCAAAAGGCCATACAGTTGGTAGGCCAAGCAGCATTTTTTACCATGAGAACAGGGTTTTGAATTTAGCCAAACAATTTGAACCAGGCACTTAGATACCAAAAAACAATTACATTTAAATCTGACGGTTTTGACAATGTAGGACCAATCCTATTGTAAGAAATTGATATGTCATCTAGGCTATAAAAGAAAGGGGCAGTTGGACAAAGACAGAAGAGCGAACGGTCACCCTGCCAGAGTTAACAGCTCTCAACTGTCAAGAGAGAATCACTGGCTCTCACAGGCCCCTATATGTCTTAGAGAAAGCACCATCTAAATAATGACACAACTAGTTAAAATTCCCAACAGAAAAATCGACAGAGAAGGCACAAAGCATTTTGGAAGACACATAACCTGGCTGTAATTTTGAGAGATAGTAGGAACTGCAGATGCTGGAGAATCTGAGATAACAAGGTGGAGAGCTGGATGAACGCAGTAGGATTCAGAAAATCATTTCATTTTCTTCATTTCCTGAAGAAGGGTCTAGGCCGGAAACGTCAGCCTTTCTGCTCCTCTGATGCTGCTTGGCCTGCTGTGTTCATCCAGCTCTAAACCTTGTTATCTGTAATTTTGAGAGACTAAATTCTATTTTAATTTTATATAAGTGAGACTTGTGCTTATTGGAACAGCATACCATTAAAACCTTGTTTTATTCGAACAGTTAGTAGCTAAAAGGAGTTTATTTGGTTTGTTAATAGTTTAGTTAATTTGTTCATTGGTAGAGTTAGATAAATAAATTATTACTTATTGATTTTAAAGTGAGTGTCAGGGAATTTTTTTTAAGTAATCACTAGAAGTTGCTGAAAGGCAGGTTACACCATTTTTCACATTCTTTTTACAGATTACAGGGTGAGGTGTTCCTCTTTGGGTGTCTTGGTTTTAGTTGTCAGAGCAGAGTCAACCTCTGCTTTATAGCAATAATGAGACTATAAGATGCTGGAGCAGAAGTAAGTCATTTGGCCCATTGGGTCGGCTTCACTGTTCAACGAGATTTTGGCTGGTTTGAAAATCCTCAGCTCTACTTTCCTACCTTTCCCCCATAACCTTGATTCCCTGACTGACTAACAATATGTTTATTGTATAAGAAAATCCTCCCACATACTGGATCAACCTAGTGATACTTCTCTGGACTGCCACCAATATCAGTATATCTTTCTTTAGCTAAGAGGTCCAACTAGTGCCCTGCATTTTTTCATCAAGTCTACCCTTCCAATCCATTTGAACTAAGTTTTTGAGCCTTTAACACAATCACAATTTTTATATTATCACCCACTTTAGCCTCATACTCACTCAAGCAGAGCCGCTGATGAATCCTGCATTCTGCAGAAGATTAGAGAAGCCACTGTGACGTAGTATTAATGTTCGTAATCGGGGATTGAAACATTAGATTGTTGATGTTCTGCAATGTCTTCTCAGAGTAAGGGGCCCAAGTTAGGACAGAAATGAAGAGGATATTTTTACTCAGAGAATAATACATCTATGGAATTAATTAATGCAGAAGGAGGTAGAGGCAGGTTAAGTACATTCAAGTTTAAAATAGACTTTTAATCAGCAAGGGATTTGAGGTTTATAGGAAAAATCAGGAAATTAGAGTTGAGAATTATCAGATTAGCCATGATCACAATGAATGGTAGTGCAAACTCATTGGGCTGAATGGCCTATTTCTGCTCCTACATCTTATGGCCTTACAGCAAGAAAGAAATCAGCCAGAAGTGAGCATTCAGCATCAATTTTGTATCTTAGTGTTCAACGTCATATGGAGACCTGAAGGTTTCAATTTATTTGTGGACATTTTTGTATATACGCTTTTTTCCAGTTTTCTTTGGTACATCAACATCTTTCAGGAAAAATGACTTAAAAATGTCTCCAATTTGACGTGCTTTGGACGGCTGGTCCTTCTTCAGTAGTTGTGGGCAGCATTGTCAGTCTCGAAATATACAATGAGAGCATGTTTTCTCATGACATATTTTAACGCTTTTGAATTGCACTTGTGTAATCTTGAATTTGACCATGAAACCACCTTGACTGTGTTGGCTTCCTAGTCTCTTTCACCTGCAACATTTTTTTTGTTTATTTTGCCCTTGCCTCACTTGCATCATTGTTTTACTTATGCTTCCTACTGCTTTTCAAGAATACCTATGCATGGCTTGACAAATTAAGTATTAAATGCATGCCACCCATATTATGGTACTAACAAAGTGTGATAAGCTCTTAATTCTTATCTACTAACATGTGCTTAAATCACCATTTGGTAACGTTCAGTCTGTAAAGTAGCAACAATTATCAACAAGAAAGTAAAAAACTCCAATTTTTAAGTACTTTCATAGCAATAAAAGTGATGCAACATAATATTTAATTAACTGACTAATTCGTGCAGTGTGGCAAGAAAAGACATTAAACAGCAACTTGACTTAAGTACCTGGCTCTTGGAAATGATCCCTTAATTTCTGGCAAGACTACATGAATAGTCATCTGCAAACAATCTCACCGTTGAGCCACATCTGAATGCATTATGTTTTGCCATGTGACAAATCTGAGAAATAAATAATCACAAGTATTAATGTGACTGTATTACAAAGTACGTTCAGAGGTCATACAAACGCTGCTTCGCAGTCATGTGATTATCACCAATGCAGATAAAATTGGAGCATTTGTTGTGCTAATTCTTTAAGTACTATTAAAATGACATTTAATAAAATTTCTGTTTAATAAATGCTCATTTTCACTCAGAGTTTCTATTTTGTGTCCTTCACCAAAACAAGTTGATTGCTAGATGGGTAAGAGTGGACTAGTTACTAAATATTCCAATCAATTTTAATTAAGCTTGTTTTCACATCTACTCATACATCCATGCACTGGTCCATTCTTTCATACATTTGCTATAATGCCGCACCAAGGTTTTGCGAATTTGATGTTATTTTGTGACAATTGTCCCAACACTCAGGGTCTGTGGTGACAACATCAACTTGCAGGTTTTAAAGTAAGTTGGTATAGGAAGTTTGTGGAGCTTTTTGATGAGCTGTTAGCTGTGGCTCTGTGTGTAGCTCAGTCACTTGTGAGGCAAATGGCTGAGGGATAAATTACTCCAATCCTAAAATCTGAGTATACAATTTAGGCTAGCACTCCAGGAGAGAGAGAATGCTGCACTGTTGGATATGGAGTGGTTCAGAGGAAATGCTAAATCAAGCAACATCTGCCTCTAAGATAGATGTAAAATACCCCATGGCATTATTCGAAGAAGAACAGGGGTGTTCAACAGATATCCACTATCTGTCAGCCAATGCCTGAGTTTGGTCATTTATTTTGATGCTTTATGTGGGAGCTTGCTGCACACAGTTGATCGCTGTATTATAACAGAAGTTACATTTTAAATATATTTGTTGGTTGTAAAGAGTGCTCGTACGTAATAATATGATTGAACATGCTACATAAATACAACTTTTTTTCTCTTTTCCATTAATATACCAGTGGACGATGTCATAAGGGCAAAGGAGCTGTTTCAGCTCTTTCATGCTACTGACTATCTGATTATAGTGTTCTGACTGTGGTGGGACGAATGCACTGCTAATCAAGCCCAGTTATTCCACCAACTGCGCTTTTACTATAAATAATATATTTATATTATTTAGTATTTAGCTTTGATTCAATCACCAAAATGGTCAATTGTTCCTCTTCTGATCACCTACTCAGAATTAAAGAGAATTTCCCCAGGCTTGTTCAATTAGCTCAAAATAATCCATTTATTACTACACAAAACTTATTTGTATAACAAGTAATAAATATTCATCGACAATTAAGCTAAAATCCAGAATTACAGTTATATTCTCTTAATTCTAAATACAGACACACTGACACAATGCAATTGAAAACAATCTCTCCGGAGATGATGTTGAAAAAAACGCAAAGACAAACCATCAGACCCAACCCCTCTAAGAAGGTGTGGAGTGCTTTATTTACCCCTATAATTCCATTTTTATTTAGCCCCTTCACACTCTCCACCTCTCCCTCTCCTTTTGATGGTTATCATTGCCCTTAATAGGCTCTGCATGTAAATATCCAATTGGCTACATGGGTGATTTACTGGTGACTGTTAATTGATGAAGGGAAAAATGTCCTGGTGATTTGGTGATGGGGAAAAGAAATCGGTTCAGCTGTGTGTAAGAGTACTTGTGAAAATGAAAGAAATCTAGTGGGCTGCAGCTAAGGAGAACCACCAACGATTGGGACAACACCAAGGTCCTGGGACAAGCTAAGCAGAGACAGGCAGGGGAATTCCCAGAAGCCTGGCAGTCCACGAAGAAAGCTATTAATAAACACATAGAACTCAACTCCATATACATTCCACTATGAATGAAAACCAGAAGTGAGGCAATCCAGCTCAATGGACTCCAGATTTTAAAAACTAGGCAGGAAAAGACACCGATGCTTCATCGGAGGCTACACTGAGGATGTTACCAAGCATGGTAATGAAATGTCTGCAGAACAACAAACCAGCTCGGCGAGCCAACCAACCCCCTCCCCCCCCCCAATCTGAGCTACAAACCTACTCCAAAACTTTAGGGACTGCAGATTGTGTGCTCAAATTGTGTGCTCAAATGCTGAACCTCTTAAGACCAATTACCAATGATACTCAAAACCATACTAACACTTTCACAGTGGAGCTACCATTGTGTTCCAAATAAGCTCAATGTAAGCTGGAGAAACAACACCTAACTTTCTTTTCAGGCACTTTGTAGTCTCTAGGAACCAATATTAAGTTTCACAACCTGAAGATACGTCCTCTGTTCACCATTTTTATTACAGCCCAGTTCTAACCATGTCTTGTTTATGTCTTGTTTCATTTTGCTCTCAACAGAGCAGACCCATTTTCTTGTTTCATACCTATCACTCCTTTATCATCATTAATACTCCCTTGTCTTCTGCTGTTGTCACTCTCACCATCTGTTGTACCCACATCTTCTCCCCCTCTTTCAACAAAATAAAAACTATCATTTTCCAGCTCCTTTCAATTCTAATGAAGACTCATATCAGACTCAAAACATTAACTGTTTCTGTCTCCACAGATGCTGACAGACCTGTTGACTTTCACTTATTGTTTTATTTCAGATCTACAATATACACGGTATGTTACTTTTATGATACATGTCGCTAATTGTGCGAAATGGCCATCTTGGAGGAAGACATGTAATTGTTCATCACATTATTTAAAGAAGGTATTACCTTAAAATTATCATTATTTTAACTATCAATAAAATTGCATTACAAGGTTTGATATAAGATGTTGCAACAGAGTATAGGTCAAAGTGAGAAATTGCAGTTCTAGATTCAACGTGTACTGCATAGCCAGGTAAAGGGCAAATTGAACAATTTCTTGCTCTTCAATCAACCATATTATCAGTAATTCCTCAAGACAATATACGTGGGTCCATTATGCCTGTTCAACCACACTTTAAGTCACTGTAAACATATTTTAAGCAACAGATCGATTAGTTGGAAGGGAGGAGGGAACACCACAAAGAATTTTCTGCAGCTGTAAGTGATCCTGTGAAGCAAGACAATTTTATTTTATTGGCATGGGATTGTATAATAATCAGCTGCCAAAGTACTTGAATTGCCAAAGAAGGAAACATTACCACACTGAGGTCAGGTATAGTATGAGTTAAATGAAGAGTAAAACTAACTGTGAGATACCCTAACAAAGGAGCAGAATTCCAACCCTATAGCACTGCGTCCTGCTATAAGACAGAACAGTGTTTCCTTTCCTTCACAGCAGTCAGGCTTTCTCAAACAAAAAAAGAAGTTGCTAGAGAGACTCAGCAAGTCCTGCAGCATTGTGGAGAGAAAGCAGAATTAATAATTAAAGTCCAGTGACCCTTCTTCAGAACACATGCCTTCTGAGTGTGTTAGTCATGACTTATCTGCCATTTTGGCTTGTAGACTTGCGCTAACCTGAAATGACCTGAGACAGCCAAACACATTTCATCCAGGATTGCAAGGAGCCCCAAGAGAAGGGGCTCCAACAGTCCAAGTTGGATTTTTAATGTGAGTCAAGCAAACAAATTGCAAGAAAACAATGACATTGTGACTCTTTATTCTAGCATCAGATCTTTATCACATCAATGGAAAAGCTTAAATGTGAGAAATGAACTATTTATATTGGCCATTCACAGCTGTGCTGCTGATCTACTGAGTGACTGTTGAGATCTGTTAATTCCTGATCGCTAATCAGCTAGGTAGCACAGCTTAGTTGGTGGAACTCCTATTGCATCAACCAAACTGCCATGTCTTTCAGACATGAGAAGATTTCTACTCCCCATGGCCTGTCAAACTCTGGGTGCTGTCCAGTGTACCTAGATCTTCAGCAGTTTCTTGCCAGCTCCAATTCCCCTGCCCAGTGCCTTACCTGTCGCTGGAGGCTTTAAATGGCCCTATTCATGAGCTTGGACCTTGCCAAACTGCAACTCACTCTTTCTCAATTCCTGCTTCATGCTATTTTTACCCTTACGCCACGGCATCTAATTCCATCCTCCAGTATGCCAAAGACACTGTGCTATGCACAGGGAGACTCACAGGGTCTGACCAATTCCCCTGTTTGGTGCTCTCTCCCCTACCATTACCACATGTTGTCAGAGGGCTTGCTACAGATTAAAATCCGGGTGTTAGATGTGTCAACTCACCACACTGCACAGTCCCTGGATTTGATCTGTTCTACCCTCCCCTTTTCTGGTATTTCCAGCAACTTAATAAATGGAGCATGATAGAGATGAGTCAAATTGCTCCAAATACTGTTCTCTAATGTTAATAATGCTAAAAGCTCTTTTTATCCTACTTTGTAGCAAATGAAGTTAGCAGGAAAATGCTCTAGCCATACTTTCAGTTATAGGCATTCTGTGCACCCATTCACTGCACGCAAGGACTGAAAATGGAATGAGGTACAGTAGTGTGTATTACTCACTGACTACCAATTTGAATTTCTCATTGAAAATAATGAATATTGAAATGAAAGAGATTCATATACGAGTCAGATATTAGCATGTTGACCCCAGTGTTAACGCTGCTACTGTTTAGAGGACAGTCTCATTCTGTTACCTCAAATGCAGCCACACAGCCAATAGAAACTGAAGGTAAGAGAATTCACCTGGATAATCTCAAGTACATTTGAATCCAGATCTCAAGATGTACAAAGGGAGGAATTGTATTCACTGCACAATTCCACCTCCTCACTTTTAAGCTAACAAAGGTTTTCCTGTGAGGTAGTTTGATTTAACAGAGCTTACTGTCGTCAGTTGGATAACAATTACACACTGTGAGGGACTTGAGAGGCTTTCCCAGATTCATTGGTGCTTCATCACATCATCTAATTGACCTTAATATTTAAAAATAAAATCCAGACGGTAATATACCAGTGCTACTACTGCAGAAATCAAGTTTTGAATTATACAAGGATTGCAGATTAAAGGTCAAAGTGATAGGTCATGGTTATTACAGGTTAGGGAGAGAATATTTTTATAAGGGTCTGAGTGGGTGTTGAAACCTGGTAAATATATCCATTTACAATCAGTTTCGACATAGATTAATCAATTTGACAATCTAGGACATTGTCAAGCACACAGCAGCCGTTTACACCACAGTGCACTATCTGATTCCCTGCAGATCATGCTGTGAATCCGCCTCTGGAAGTTAGCGAGATAAAAAACTGTCAGTAACATTCATCAGGGGATTTGTAGAGATAAAACAATGTACACAGAACTCATAATTCTTCCTCCTAGTGATGATGCCTCAAGTTTGTTACTGTGGTAACAGCACCCATTTCTTCATCTGTATTGATTTTTCTCTTAATCCTTATGTTTCTCTTTTGTGCCTTCTGTCTGTCTTTTTTCTCTCTCCCCATTTCGTTACCTCGTGCTTTTAGCCTCCTTCTCTTCCTGATGCTGCAGCATTGTTTCTCAGTGACCTATTTTTTTTTCGTTACTACTCTTCTTCCCTCCCTGCAACACTCTGCCAGGTGAAATCTTCCAATAGCCCTTCCATCATATGCCATGCTTCATTTGACTGATGGCAAGCTAATTGTTTTGTGAACCCCTGATATTGATTTCTGTTTCGCATCACAGGCAAACAAAGAAAATATGTTTATGTGAAGAAAAATGAATTATGAGCTTTGCTGCTCACTATTGGTGCTCCAAAAATGGAGCAGTCAACTAAACGGCTACAATAATACAATAGCTTTAATAAGCTTATGTGACCCTTTCTGTTATGTGCTAAATGCATTGAACTTATTTTCACTTGAGTGATGAAGTGTTGATTTAAAACTTAATTTTTTGCAGTATTTGTATTGGCATTCTGCTATGGTTTGTTGTAAAACCAGCACTTATTAATTGAGCTATTTTTTCCATTGTAATAAATGGTCATATATCATGTTAATAACATATTGGCCTCCACTACAACGGTGCAATAATTACAAAATGCTCTGATCAGTAAATCATCAATCATCATCAATTTTCTTGTGAACTTACACTGAATAACCAATGAAATAAATGTCCATGATGGGCCCAACATTTAAATTTTCCCCATGGCTGGGGCAACCTTAGTATCTCATTGAAGCAGGCAGCAATGTAGTAATTACAGGACTGTTTGCCTCAGCAGTGACCACATGGCACAACAGAAAGAATGCCATTTTCACCTAAGTTATAGTTGCGGGGAGAGTGATGTCTCAGTCGCAGCCCTCATTACAGTTTCAATGTAGTTCATGTAAAGGGTATGTTTTAATTTAGCATGAAGCCTATTGATTGCAGAGTGGAAGTAAGACTGAGTGTGTGAAAGGAATTTGCAGTTTTGGAGTGTTGGAAAAAAGCAGGAAGCAAATACAGGATACCACTTTGCAAGTTTGGCTTTATAATGACATCAGGAATTTGTTATGCTGACTTTATTAATAGACATAATGACATTTAAAACACCAAATATATAACAGTCAGAATAGCTTATTTTGTTGTTACATATTGTTCTGCAAAACTTCCAAATGCAACTGTGGCGATTGGAATGATGCCAGCCACATCGGTATCATAGAATATGAGTTCCCTGATTGGGGCTGTTAATCTGCTCCAATCAGGGAGTCCTTGCTGACAGATATAAACAGCTGTGTCAGAATTTTGGCTGACCTGGATGTTGACTCTGAGCTAGCTGGGTCAGTGTAATGTACTGTGCACACGTAAATAAAGGGTGACTTGGTAATGGGATACTGGTCTTCATGGAGCTGTTTTAGCAATCATTCAATTTCATGTTCAATATACTGGCACAAGTAAAGGTCTTGAATGGCATCTATAAGATGGGACAGAGTAATATTATTAAAATATGAGTAATCTCGAGTGAAAGACGTACTTTCTGTGTCAGTTCAGGTCAGAAGTAAGGGTTGGCTAATAAGATGGTTTAGATTGTCTTCATGAATTTCTCTTCTTGTAGCATTGGTGGGCGAAAGCGATGATTAAAGGAAACCTTTGTAAACTCCATTTGAATGAATCCTTGTAAGAACCAAAATTCAATATTTTACTGCATAGCAACCATAGATGCTGACTTGAGGACATTGTGCATCATTCAGGTCTCAGGAGTGGCTTGTTGTCAGGCAGCAATAGGAAGCCTATGACTGTTGGCTGACTAAAGGAAATACAACAGCCCAGATTTTCTGCTTAAAACTAATGCTGAGCCTAACAATACTCACTGTTAGTAAAGGTGAAATGGGACAAAAACAGCATATATGCAGCAAGATTCAGTGTTCTTTACGAAAGTACAATAGCTTTAAGGGGTATATTTTGTGCTTTTTTTGCGAAGAAAGGCTGAAACAGAGGTGCGGAGTGGTCAGCACATAGCCAATAAAGTAAACACCTTGTGAGGCCTTGGGAACAATACAAACAGCCTGAATGGGTGCGGTCAAGCTCCCATGAAAGCAAGATTTTGAGTTTTAGCTTTCAGCAGTTGCTGGGATCTTGAGGCTAGATGTGGAAGCTCTTATTTCCCTCTGTGTTACAACTAAAAGCTGGGATTCTCTTCCTGCTGCTAGAGTTGCACGTGAGACAATCTATTTTACTGAATTTACCTTTGCCAAATGTTTGTTTATGGGAGGTCACCATGTTGGAACAGCTAATTAGTAGTAGTTAACATATATATTGTTTTTGATAGAGTTACAGTTAAGCCAAAACTTTTATTTTTATTTTGGCTGTATTTTAACTGTCGTGGGAAAATAAAGCATGTTTTGCTTAAAGTGAAGTAGTTGGACCAATCAAATTGCATCGCCTTCCATTGACCTTTAAAATAAGAAAATGTTAGGGTCTAGGTTTGAATATATTTTGAGGCGCTTTAGTATGGTCCAAACAAACTGGGCGCCATTGTCAGGATCAATATCTCTAAGTCCAGGTTGGTTTTAGGATTATTGGAGTCAAAGACAGTGTGTGGTGAGTATAGGTTTTTTTAAAAATTTTTATTGTTGCATTTGTTGGTTTAAATAGGATATGCCTTGTGTAATAATGGGTCTTTCAGTCACTAAGAGATTCCTGGGAGTAAAAGAAGTCACTTCGAGAGTTTTACAGAAAGTGAGCAAGGCAAAGCCTTTGTCTGTACAAATAAGGGGAGGTAATATGTTTAATCCTGGTCGCCTCATTACAGGAAAGATGTGGAATCTTTAGACAGGGTGCAGAGGAGATTTACCAGGATGCTGCCTAGACTGAAGGGCAGGTCTTATGAGGAAAGGTTGAGGGAGCTAGGGCTTTTCTCATTGGACCTAAGGAGGATGAGAGGCGACTTGATAGAGGTGTAAAAGATCATGAGAGGCATAGATAGAGTGGACAGCCAGAGACTTTTTTCCCAGGGTGGAAATGACTATTATGAGGGGGCATAATTTTAAAGTGATCGTAGGAAGGTATAGGGGAGATGTCAGCAGTACGTTCTTTACAGAGAATTGTGGGTGCGAGGAATGCACTGCCGGAAGTGGTAGTGAAGTCAGATACATTAGGGACATTTAAGCAACGCTTGGATAAGCACATGGATGATAGTGAAATGGCGGGTGCGCATGTTAGTTTGATCTCAGAGTAGGATAATGGGTCGGCACAACATCGTGGGCCGAAGGCCCTGTACTGTGTTGTACCGTTCTATGTTCTATGTCTGTTCTATGTAATTGCAACAATAGCTCAACATTTACGACTGATGGAAATGCTGTTGGAATCAGTGGAAGTGGGGTGGACAATGTCAGAAATAAGGCAACACCAATAGGTTTATTTGAAAACACACTTCAATTGCAAATGAAGCAGCTTGAACATGAAAAGGAAATTAAACAGTTTGAATTAGGACTGAAACAGATGAAAAGCAGAATGAGAGATAGCTCTAGCAGAGGATAAAGAAAAGGAAAGAAATGCCCTTGCAGTAAGAGAAAGAAAGGAAGGCCCTAGCAAAAGAAAGAGAGAAAGAAAGAGTGTTTGAACTTTGGGAGGTTCTGAAACCACGAAGTCAACTTAAAATAACAGGGCTGAGGTGAGAGATAGGAGTAGTGATGATGACAGTGATGGAGAGCAATCCCATCATAGCCAAAGGCCTGATCTGTTTAAATATGCCCAGACCATTGCCAAAGTTTGACGAGAAGAATGCAGAAGACAAAGTTTGATTTCATCTGAGAGAGTGGCTAAACAAATAAATTGGCTGCCGACCATGTAGGTATTGTTGATCCAAATGAAGTTGGTTGGTAGAGCAAGTGAGGCATTTGCATCGCTATTAGAGGAGGTATCTCTAACTCTATCACTGTCAGAGGGGGAGTATGAAGAGGTGAAGAAAGCCATCTTAAGTGCATATGAGCTGGTGCCAGAAGCCTGCAGACAATGTTTTAGGAAGCTAAGCAGGGAACCTAGTCAAACATACATTGAGTTTGAAAGGATCAGACAAAGTAATTTTGATCGTGAATAAGGTCATTGAAAATAGATCAAGCGTATGACGCTCTTAGAGCGAGACCATAATTTCGGAGGAGCTCAAAAATTCACTTACTGAAGTAATGAGAACTCATGTGGAGGAGCAGAGAGTTAAGACTGCAAGATTAGCAGCGGAAACGGCAAGTGATTATGAATTGGTTCATAAATCAAAGTTTGGTTTCCAACTTCAATTTCAATCTGTGAGCGATAGGAATTGGGGAAAAGAGAAATCCTCAGGTGGTAAGGGAAAAGGAGATCTCATTGAAGATATGATGTGAAGGTGCTGGTGTTGGACTGGGGTGGACAAGGTCAGAAATAAAACGACACTACTAGGTTTATTTGAAAACACAAGCTTTTGGAGCCTTACTCCTTCTTCAGGTGTTGGTGAGAGAGGTGGTTTAAGACACAGAAGATAGTAAAGATAGTTTACTATATGAAGAAAGCCCATGTAGAAGAAAGAGGAGTAAAAACATTTAGGTGTTTTCACTGAAGAAAAGAAGGCCACATGAAGTCACAGAGGTTGTGGCACTGGGAAGACAGATGGGGAAAATCAGGATAAGCTAGTGAATTTTGTTGAAGCAGTAAAGGAAAGCACAGTGTAAGCTAAAAAGCTGCAAAAGAATGTACAACCTGATCAGCAGTTGGTTGGGAAGGAAGTGCCAGATCTCTTTAAAGAATTTACTTGCTTGGGTAAGGTTTACTCATGTATGCCAGGAGGAGCAGGTAAAGATATTGAGATTTTAAGAGAGGTGGGAAAAAATCAATCCTTGATGGTGAGAGATGAGGAGACATGTAATTCAGAAAGAGTATTACCAGTAAAGATGGTAATATGTGGAATTCATGGTGAGAAGAGCAATGTTCCATTAAGTAGAGTGAGGTTGGAGATGCTGGTGAGAATTGATGAAGAGGTGGTCGATGCAGTAACTCCACAAATGCTGGTATCCAGTCACCAAGTCACCCTTTATTTACATGTAGAAAGTCCTTGACACCGGCCCAGCTTCTTCAGAGCCAGCTCTCAGAGTGAGCAGAACCTCTGTTTATATCTGTCACAGTCAAAGCTCCCTGACTGGACCAGACTAACAGCCTCGATCAGGGAACTCGTATTCTATGATGTCCACCTGGCTGATCTTGTTACAATCTCTACGTCCCTCCCCTTCTGTGTCTGAGGAAATAGACCTTTATTTTTGTAGCTCCTCCTGGAAGGCTTCAGCACCGGGTCAGGTTCCTCTAACTCTACCTCAGATACAGGCGGTATGTAACACACAGTAACTTGCTGCTTGCGCCCGGAGCGTCTCAGAAGAAATTCATCCTCCTCTTCAGGCAGCAAAAGCGTTCATGGGTGATGTCCATTGTGTCCATCTCAGATTCTGGTGTCTCTCAAACCCTTGACAGAGAGGGAGAACCCATGGTTTCTAGAACAGTCGTAAAGGCTTTCACAGAGCTGGGCACATTTTGCTTCCACACCGTTTGCAAGTTTGCAGCTTTCAAATGGTCCACACGCTTGTTCAGGACTTTCGCACCTACCTGAACTTTATATGGCACTGGACCTGATCTCGTGTAGGCGATGCCTCTTACCTGTGCAGCACCATTCCCATGGTTCCTACACCAAACCTTGTACCTGGAAGTAAACTATCTCTCTTGCTTAGTGGTGTCTTGTGTCCAACATTGGCATTTCTGATGCCGTTTCACCCTCTCCCCTCACCGCCCCCGCCCCACATCTGTGAAGATCAGGTTTAACCTGGTGCAGAGTCTTCTCCCCATGAGGAACTCTGCTGGAGCTATCCCTGTAGTTGCATGTTGAGCGATACAATGGAGGACTCAGGTTGTATTTGGTGCCAAAGTTAAAATGTTCAGGAAGTTGCTTTAAAAGATTAACTGGCTGCACTCTGCACTGTCAGTCATTGGAACCCAAACTCCAAGTTTGATTTCTATTCCTTAGAATTACATTTTTTTTAATGGAATGATCCTGGAAATTTGTTTACTGTGGCTGCTACTGCTTGAGAGAAAAAAACTATTGATTTCATAGGCCATTTGAAGTTCCTGGACCCTTACTCAATCCAATACTGTTCTGTATCTGGAAGTCTCAGTTGAGGAATGATCACCCAGAGACAATGTGGTCTAATAATTACTTACAGTTTCTTTGATTGGTCATAACAAAACCAAGGAAAGAGCATGGCTCAGCCTTCAGATCAAGCAAGTAATGACTAGACAATATATTACAGAAAGGACTTCAAATTTCATAGAATCCCCACAGTGTGGAAGCAGGCCATTCAGCCCAACAAGTCCACACCCCAACCCTTCGAAGAACTTCCAACCCAAACATATTCCCCCTACCCTATCCCTGTAACCCTACATTTCCATAGCTAATGCACTGAACCTACACATCCCTGAACATTATTGGCAATTTAGCCTGGCCAATCCACTTAAGTTGCATATCCTTGGACTGTGGGAGGAGACCAGAGCACCCAGCTGAAACCCACACAGACACGGAGAGAATGCACAAACTCCACACAGACAGTCGTTCGAGGTTGGGATCAACCTCAGGTCCCTGGCACTATAAGGTGGCAGTGCTAATCAGTGAGCCACCGTGCCACTCTAAATGTACACACTATCATGACTTTGTACATGTTCTACTATAATGTTAATTGCCCCATTGGATGTTGCGAGAATGGGAGAAAAGATTAGGCAAATGCTGGTGCTTTAAACCAGCTTTGGTTGCAATATTAATTGCATTACATGAGCATTTGAATAGATTACATTTTTTGATTTGTTTCTTTCACATAATGGGAACTGAGCAAGTATGTTGTCTACTGGCATTAGTCAGGCCAAACCATCTTTGCAACCACACATTTGCCGGTATTTCCTATGTGTCTTTAAACCTAGTAAACCATCAGTAAAGATACTTCTGCACATTAGAGCAGATAGCAGCAATAGACCAGCTTGAATAAACTATAGAAGCTAAAAAATAACAATCAAACACAGGGCAGAATTTGATAATGCAATCTTCTCAGACTTATGCAGTCCATGGTATTTTGGGTGTGAATTTCTGCCAGGGTCTCTCATATTAATTTTAACAGAAGAAATGGGAAAACTCTGAAAAAGATTTGTTCCAAGTGGTATTGTGAACCAAGTTTACGCCTATACTGAAATAAAAGATTAAATGAGACCGGACAAGTCCCATTTCTTGAAACCACTAAAAAGACTGCAATAAGTTTACAAAGTACCAGAAGTTCTTCAAGAACATATGTTCTTCATTCACATTGCAGTGAGGTTACATGCCACGTGTTATCAAAACCTAACGTTGTGAAACTATCTCCCAAGAGTGTACCACATTGCCTGGCCTTTTTGAAATGAGATCAGGAGTCGGTTTGGCTGCCACGTGTAGATCAGTACACAGGCAAAATCTCTGGACCCATGCAAAAGTAATTGTACTTTTAAGAAATGATCAGACAAATTGGACATACCTTCCAAACCCTTGCAAATATTGTGAAGCCACATGTGTTGGAGAATCACATGATCTTTGGCCATGATTCATCACAATTCATTTCAAAACAGTAAATCCACAATTTTATGATTTGCAACTGTGGCTGTATCTTATGGGGCTGGTTACAGTCTTCATCATTATGCTAATGCCGGTAGCCTGTACAATTGTAGACTTTATATAGTAGACTTCATATCTTATAGTATTGAAGGAGCAAGTTTTAAGTCCATTCTTCCATTTTGCCTAAAACATGTGCTTGCACATATTTGTTAGACAATGATGTTCTGCTGCAATCCTAGGCTTCTTAAGGTACTCCTGGTTCACATACTGCCTGCTGGACAAGGAAACATGATGCAATTTGATAGTCATTGCTTAGTGCATCGTCTCCTCTTGCATGCATCTTGTCAACTGAGAAAAAATAGTCAGTCCAACAAGAAGTCCACTACTAGCAGAGTCTTATTACAAGGAAAATAAGAAAAAGTTAGCACTGCCTACAAAGAAAATACATCTACAGCTCAGGCAAATGTTGCCATAAAACTTGAAAGCAGCTTCACATTTTGAGCTTGATCAGTTCTTTCAGTTGTGACTCTATGATCAAACTCCAGGTACCAGATGCTGCCGTACTCCGTTAGGCCAGAAGCATTTTAGATCATGTTAATGCTTTTTTTACGGTACTTATGATCACTTTACACAGAGTAGGTGGTTGCTATCTCTGTACATATTATCTGGCATTACTCTTCATTGTGGCACGTTACCGTGGCAACCAATTAAGGCAGTTCCAAATAGTTACCACATGTATTCCTCATCTCCCCACCCCATGTCTGCAACCAACTGTGTGCGGGCAAATGTTTGTAAACACACACAACAGAAATAATGCTTCCACGTGCATTCAGAATATATCTAGAAATTACTGTATAACTTTTTTTTTAATTCCAGAAGGGACAAATGTTCTTAGAGTATGAGGGGATATGATTAAGAACTATTTTAATCAGCTGTATACAGTAAATCTGAACTAAATATTGCATCTACTTATAAATACATTGATGCTAGTTTTAGTCTCTTTAACACTTGAATTTACCTTAAAAGTTTAAGTTTCTCGACTGATCCAAACAATATACATAAACAGAAAACTGCAAAGTGGATTTTTTTTGTTTGAGTTGTTTACTGCCCTCCCTTGAAAGAAAATCCTTTAGCTGTCAGTTGTTTTTGTTAAATTCTCCCCAATAAAAAGCAGCAGCCAGGATTTATTAGGTACTCAAGGCACACATTTAGTTTTTTGCCAGTTATTAAGTGAAAATCAATACAAAGCAAGAAAATGGAAGTTGTACAGCTGTTAGTGTGCTGTTGTTTCCCAGATATTATGTCGGCTGTCTTGTAGATTCATGACAAACGAAAGCTGCTGGAAGAGAACTTTTGCTTACATAGCAAGACCAAAGTGGGGTTATTCATTAGCCAGGCGACACGCCAGATAGATTTCTGCAGCTCTTTCCATTTGTCTTTAAAATGCTGGGATCTTGAGAAAAAGAACACTGATAAAATGTGATATCAATGTCAGTTTTATGTATCTAGATCACAATTTATCGTTGTTTCTTTCTGCAGACCTTTCTTTTTTAAGAAAAACACTTCATATGAAAAAAGATATCTGCACCCTCATCTCAGGCCCCCCTCCACTGCTGTTTATTTTGCCAGATTTATGGCTAAACTGGAGACTGAACCAATGTGTTTTTACGTCAAATCCACACACAGACTCATGAGCATCAAGCTATTTAATGTATGATGTTGGAGACATTGGCCTACCCAGATATAATTATCCCATCCCATTGCTTTCAACATTAACTTCAATAAAAGTTTTATGTTTGGCATACTTTTAAGAGTCATTTCCTCAGATAACATTTCAAAGTAACTGCATATGACCTTGTCCCCCTTCCACAAGAGTGTGATCATTTGTAGCCTCGTAGAGGTGGTAATTTGGAAAAGGAGGAGAGAAAAGAAGTACAACCTTTTCCAATTGCATCGACTTCCTCGTTTATTCTGGTACTTTTCATTTCTAATCATCCTTCCATTTCAAGTAAGTGGCAGTCTCCCCTGGAGGGAATCATAGCGTGGTACCCATGGACTCTAGGCTCACTGGTTCTGGAGCAAAACTGTTCACCTTTTCTTGAGGGTAAAGTGAACTTATTTCCTTGGGATATCCCACACATTATCCAGGGACGACAGAAACAGGGCAGCTTGTCACATGCATAACTACAAAGTTCATCTGTCAGCTGGCAATGAAATATACACCTGTGACCACAGGCATGTGCGGTGAGCAAATCAGCTGCCACAGCTCAGGGGATTAAACATCTTGATAATTTGCCTGTTGTAAATTTGCACTAGCAACAGCAGTCTGGCCGGCACACATTTTAAATATTCTACATCACATAGCGCTGAAACAGATGAAGACAATGATGCTGTTTCTTCACATTGTGGAGGAAGAATTTGAGCTTTGGTGGTGAAAGAATTTCTCGCTATCAAAGTAACAACATAGACCATTGTAGGAAACTCTCAGGAGGCTTCCCATCCAGAGTTTCCATTATGAAAATTTGAATGGCTCTGCTAATTGTTTTAGACATGCTACTAGGATGAGGGAGGACTGTAAAGGTTACTGTACCATCAATGTTTACCATCAATAGAATTTAAGGATTCAAAGTAGGTACTTTTCAGCATTCATCTGGCAATCAGTGGAATGCGAAGGCAGGATTTCACCTACTAATTTCAATCAATTCCAGTGAATAAACATTCAACACAGACATTATGGATCGAAAGTCGAAAGCAATATTTTCTGAATTGATGATTATTTAAGAATGAAATTTAGATTAACTAGAAAAGCATCTGTGAAGATAAAGTACAAAGGAAGACAGATACACCCATATTCATCTGTAAACATGGCTAAAAGAATTAGCATGACGGTGATAAATGTAAATGTTAAATTGCAAGAAATACGATGAGCAAAAAAGACCCGACTACACCTAACAAACAGATGCCTGTTATTTCTGCACTACAGTTGCCTATGATTTTCATTAGCAGAAAATAGTTCTGGAAAATGGTTCTCCTTCACTCATTAGTGCAAATATCGCACAGACTTATACATTTACCTCAAGAGTTGCAACAAATTTGTCACACGTAAAACAAACTATTCAGCTCAACTGTCTGTGTGTCTCTTTGTGCACTCTACACGCTTTCTCCCACTATTTACTTGGTCAGCCTATCATTTTATTCCTTTTTCCTCCATATGTTTTTCTAACTTCCTCATAACCACGCTTCTTCCAAACACAAGTTCCACTTGCCAGACACTCTCTGGGTTAAAAAAAGCTTTCTCCTAGATTTTTTATTAGACTTATTACTAATTACCTTAAATTGGTGATGACTATGTTTGCTTACCTTGACATCTATAGGCGCGTCCTCTACACCTACATTGTGCAAGTCTATCTTTTCTCCTGCCTTCATTTCTGAAGTTGGGCAATGGATTTCCACTGGACTATTAATGCTTATCGGCAAAGGATTTCAGTGTGTTTACTATTGCCTTCGGTCGGATGCCTGACCAGAGGACACCACTACACTTACCATCTGCTATAAGGTGTATTGGAAGAATTTTCACATATTCATATTCAAGTTGTTGGTCTATTTTATAAATGAAATTTCCATAGCCAAGATGTTTTGGTGTAGGACTTAATTCCAGAACTTCTGGCCCCGATGTCAGCACGTTGCCACTGCACCATAAGACCGCCATCTCATGGCCCACATTATCTCACAGACCTCAATTATAAGCCCTCAAACTTCTCTTTTCTAGATTAAAAACCCAGACTGCGCAGTCCTTCCTGATCGTTACAACTTCTCAGTTCTGCCATCATCCTTATAAAACTTGCTTGCACCTTGCCTTGTACCTCTATATCCCTTTTATGATACAGATACCAGAAATGAGCTCAGCATTCTAAGCATGACCTAGCCACGCTTCATTATAACATTTATCATAACACTAGTGTCATGGCTTAACACTAGTCTCCTTTCCCTATATTTCTTTTACTGGAAATAAATATCAATAATCCATACTACTAATTCTCATTACCAATTTTTACAGTGTAAGGACTATATTTTATTGATAACATTGCACCAATAATTTATTAGTGCTGATCAAAAATGTGAATGTCATAAAAAAGAGCAGAACATTGAATAGTCACAAATGTGGTGGTAAAAGGATTTGTGACCATTTATTTAGTAGCGCTTACAAAACACAAATACTACTTCGAAGTAATTAGTTTTGAAATCAGCTCAATGGCCCTATCCAAATGGATATTCAGAATATTTTTGCTTGACTCCTCTTTACTTCGCAGCATTTTATACAGCAATGCTGAGTGACTTTGATATCTCTTCCATCTCTGTAATCATGAAAAGTTTAACTATTTTGTTCTACTTCGCCTTATGTTCACACATGTGCATGCCAAAAGGGCAGTTTGATTGGCATCTTGGCAGTGGTTAAAGCAGAAGAACATCTTGACCTAGTGATGCATCAACTTGTTGACAAAATGAGTGAGGCACTGAGGCAGTCAATCTGGCCCCACGTTTTCTCAGTTATGTCAAACCAGAGGCTCGATTCAATTCTGAAACAATCCAAAGGAAGTCCTGTCGAAACATTAAACGCAAGCTCATGCATTCCTCCATTCACAATTGGTCAGCGATCTGAAACTGTGCCTGAAAGAGTTGAGGGGGAAGTTGGTGGAGGAGACAACAGCTAGGATTGTCAGTCCTAAACTGAATGTCATCAGACCTAAACTTCTGCTGGTAATTGTTCACATGGCTGTTATAGCTTCAAAATGGGATCAGCGCTCTTGCTGCCACATTGACATTGGCATTATGACTGGCACAACTTTGAAATGCTCTTCCTAACTTGAATAGCAATGATGATATTTATGTTCAAAATGACCAGATTGTACTCTGTACCCACTCTGATTGTTTTCATGACATTAGCGAGGAAGAGATCCAGCCAAGGCAAGTTTGATACCATTTCTGTGAGATTGGCAATCCACCTCCTTGTCCTAGAAAAATATTCAAGGCTGCTGTCTATCCTGGAACCATCCCATGAGTGCAACCCCAGCAATACAACCATTCCCACCCTATTTACTTTTCAATTGGCCAAGCCTCTCTAATAATGACTGGTTTAGCAGCAAGCTTTATCACACACTCTATTTAGTACTCTGTAACTTGTCCAGCCCTTTACAACAAGGCAACAGTTTATTTCTTCACTACAGGGATGATCAAAATGGCACTCTGGTCATCTTTCCGTTCAAGCTTAAAAAAAAATGCCAAAGAGTTAAAGGTTCTCTGTGGCAGGAAGTCTGCATGGGTAATAATGATAGTGCTTTCTCTCACAGTGCAGAATAGCAGAAAAACTTTCTTTATCATTGAAGTACTGTATGCAAGAAAAAACACTATTTGCTTGTGTTTCACTGCCTGGAAAGTACACAGATCAAATATCTCTTGTGCCAACAAGCCAGGAGAGCCGACGGAAGCAAAGGGATGAGAGAACAAAGACAGAGCTGATGACTAACTACAGCTGTCCATGTTGAGACCACCTAAGCGCTGATAACAGCCTTTTTCCTTTGGCAGATATTGCAAAAGTTTCTTTTGGTCTCTAGGCTTCTCTTGGCAGAAAAAATGAGTGGATTTTTGTACAACAATGCTTTTGTTTTCCTTTGGTTTCTCTTGAGTATATTTTTGTGCACTCTTTAAAAGAATACAATGAGAACTTTTCCATGCTCCCATTCAGCAAAGTACACTCAAAGGTAGTGGAGGTTGGGAGGATACATCTTTTTGTAGTTCTGATTCACCAGCTGACATTCCCTGTCAGAAGAACTCCCCAGTGGGATATTAGGATTTAGTTCTATGAACCTACAAACAAACAAAGATAGAATAGGAAAATGCTCTTTGGCCCATTCAGCTGCCTCACACAATTGGAATTTATCGTGAATTTATATATGATAAAATGTAGACTGTTCATACCAACTAAAGGCCATGCGCTGTCCCAAAAGGCTAACAAAATCAGATACAAGCCATGCTATTAGGTGAACACAACTCTGGAAAATTTCTCTGTAACAATTTTAAGTGATCAAAATTAGTCCAGGGAGATGACTTTGGCCCTGATTAATACATCTACTATCTCTACTCTGGCTACAACTCTTGATTGAAGTAATTCATTGAGTTTGCATTCACTGTATGAACTGGCAACTTACTCTCGAGATGCACTATTCTTTTGGCAAGAGCCACCTCCCGATCTCTAACCCAGTACAGCCTGAAATTATGAGTGTTCATGTTCTCTGACATCTTTTGGCATGGACAAATGAGTTAGAGGAATGAGTAGATCATTTGGCCCCTCAAATCTATTCTGTCATTTAGTAACATCATGGCTGACCTGATTACTCCACATTATCGCATACCCACAATAATCCCCTCGCTGATCAAGAATCTATCTGCCTGTGACTTTAAAATATGCAAAGGTCTACTTCCAACACCTTTTCAGGAAGAACAGTCTAAAAACCTATCATTTTCTGTGAGAAAAATAAATTCTTATCTGTGATAAATGGGGGACCACTTGTTTTGAAATAGTGACTCCTTGTGCTATATGTATCCTATCAAGACCGCCCGTGATCTTACATGTTTAACCACGTTGTCCCTTACTCTTCTGAACTTATGCAGCTACAAGCCTAGCCTGTCTAATCTTTCCTCACAAGCCAAGTCATCCATTCCAGGGATAGTAGGAACTATAGATGCTGGAGAATTTGAAGTAACAAGGTGTAGAGCTGGATGAACACAGCAGGCCAAGCAGCAATAGAGGAGCAGGAAGGCTGACGTTTC
>JAHRHZ010000048.1:11471570-11535366 GCA_024137785.1 Ginglymostoma cirratum | reverse complement strand
GCTGCTTGACCTGCTGTGTTCATCCAGCCCCATGCTTGGTATCTTAGCTTAGATGATGGACTTTAATACTGGCATCCAGACAGATCACAAGACTGCAGTCTAATCAACAAACTTACTGGTTTTCTTTGAGCAGTCATAAACGGGAGGCGCTGGATTAGCTGTCTTTGATTCATTACTCCTGATTGAGTAAATGGAAATGAAAATTGGGAGAGAAAACAATTGTCTGATATCATTGCATCTACACTACTATCCAATGCTAAATTAACTCTCGTTGAGTTGGATTTGCCATGGGGGACTAATTTTTCTGAAGTTCCAGTATTTGAATATGCATGCCCTACAAATCATTTCAGACACCGCTGTACAAGATGTGTTATTAAATAATGTTTTCCCTTCACTTCATATTATTACAGTCATGCCTTATATTTAATTTTGCTCAGGGGATTTAGGTTTTGGAAGATTGGGCACCAATTCTCATCTGAAATCATGAAACTTCATCCTTCTATGATATTAGCTTTATACGAACATTTTCTCCAACTTGCAGAAACTGGAAAGACTCCTCGAGGTATGCCCAGATCCTTGGTATTCCTTAAGCCATCTAAAGGCATCTGTTATCATCATCCATTCCTTTCTACATGAATGATCCATGCTCCCAATCAGACGACAAAGATTCTTTTTGACAAAAGAGTCTAGATTGGTCTGTCTTGCGTTCAAACAAATCACACCATGGTCCCCTGCTATCGGATCTTGAGCCTTATTTGCCTAATGGACATCTGAGGCTACTCTCTGGTGAATACCTGTTTAATTTTGTGCCATTGCATCACTGACGATGATAGCTGGGTAAACCAAGGGAGAGGGGTTTTGTCCACAGGTAAATAATCTGAGAGAGATGAGCAATTGGAGAGAAAATGACAATTAAGAAAGGAGCAAACAAGGTCTTAAAGATGTTTGTTGACAAACTATCTCACCTGGAAGAACACTCCTACTCCATCTGACTCCATATTCAAGTAAGTATATTCAAAAAATACATTTGGGTGTTGAAATACCCCCACAGAAACTGGTATCCAGTCAATGAGTCAGCCCTTATTTACATGTGTATCGTACTTGTCGCTGGTCTGGCTTCCTCAGAGCCAGCTCTCAGAGTGGACAGAACCTCTCACACTCCTGCTTGTATCTGTTAGCCAGGGCTCCCTGATTGGAAAAGATTAACAGTCCCAGTCAAGAGATTCATATTCCATGAGGTCCAGCTGGCTGACCTCATTACTATCACTACAGGTGGTCATCTGCAGTGGTCATATTAAGAATTAGACTGCATGTTTGAATGGGTTCCTTCAACCACAAATGCTTTTGCATGAACAGGGTAGACAACCCCTGCTCTAACTGGAAGATATTTGATGACTAAACAATATTTTATTTCAGTTTATTTTATCCCTGCAACAATTTACAGGTGACTGGAATATGACCTACAATGGCACAATCAGGGTGGAAGGGTGAGCTGTGAGGAGGATGTAATGATGTTGAAGTGTGATTTGGACAGGCGGAATGAATGGGGAAGTGCATGGCAGATATGGTATGATGTGACAAGTGTGAGGTCATCCAGTTTGGTCGCAAAAAATAGGAAGGCAGGTTATTACTAGTTGAATGGCTGTAAATTGAGAGAGGCAATACTAAATGGGAACTGGCGTCCTCGTGCACTATTCGCTGAAAATAAGTATGCAGGTGCAGCAGGTAGTAAAGAAGGCAAACTGTACTTTGGCTTTCAAAGTGAGAGGGTTCGAGTACAGCAACAAGGGTGTCTTGCTGCAGCTATACAGGGCATTGGTGAGGACACACCTAGAGGATTGAGAGAAGTTTTGGTCTCTTTATCGGAAGAAGAATGTTCTTGCCGTAGAGAGAGTACAGTGTAGATTTACCAAACTGACTCCTGGGATGGCAGGAATGATACATGAGGAGAGATTGAGTCAGTTAGGATTGTATCCATTGGACTTTAGAAGGATGAGGCAGGATCCCATACAAAAACCTATAAAATTCTAACAAGTCTGGATAGAGTAGATGCAGGAAGGATGGTTCTGATGGCGGGGACATCCAGAACCAGGGGTAATAGCTTAAGGATAAGGGTAAACCTTTTAGAAATGAGGACAAATGTCTTCGCCATGAGAATGGTGAACCTGTGGAGTTCACTACCACAGAAAGTGATTGAGGCCAAAGCATTATGTTTTCAAGAAAAAGATAGATATAGCTCTTGATGCTGAAGGAATCAAAGGATTATGGAGAGAGTGCAGGATTAGGGTATGGAGCTTGATGATCAGCCAAGATCATATTGAATGGCAGAGCAGGCTCAAGGGATTAAATATTCTACTCCTGCTCCTAACTTCTTTGTCTTTGTTTCTTTTAATGCAGAGACTGTTGGGCGCACATTAACCTTAGGTCTGTCTTCTACCAGCTCCTTCCTTTCTCCAAACAGGTCATGCACATCATTTTCTGAAAAAGGGTCTAGGCCTGAAACGTCAGCCTTCCTGCTCCTCTGTTGCTGCTTGGCCTGCTGTGTTCATCCAGCTCTACACCTTGTTATCTCATCCATTCCAGGTATTAGTCTAGTAAATGTTCTCTGAACAGCTTTCAATGCATTTACACCTTCCCTTAATTAAGGAGATCAATGCCATTCCCAGTCTTCCAGATGTGATCTCATGAATAGCCTGTACAGCTGATGCATAACCTCCTTACTTCTGTAATTGATCCCCCTCACAATAAACAATAACAATCCATTAGCTTCCCTAATTATTAGTAGTACGTTTATTGTAAACGTTTGCTATTCTTCCACTTGAACACCACAATCCCTGTGCATCCCAGAGCTCTGCAATCTCCCTAGTTTGAGATATTATGCTTCTTTTGTTTTCATTCTTCATGTGAAAAGGACAATTTCAGACTTGTCCAGACTGTTCTTGATTTTACCGACCTTTGTCCACTTAATTATCTATTTCTTCACCCAGAGCGTGGTGAGCCTGTGGAAATCTCCGTCGCTGAAAATAAGTTGAGGCCAAAATATTGAATGTATTCATGAACAAATTCGATATAATTCTTAGGGTTAAAGGGATCAAAGGATATGGGGAGAAAGTGGGAACAGGGTAAGGATTTGGATAATTAGCAATGATCGTGTGGAATGGTGGAGCAGGCTCAAAGAGCAGAATGGTCTACTTATTTATATTTCTAACGGTGCCCTTTTATAGCTTCTTTACATCCTTTTCGTGATTTATTTTGCATTTTATCTTTGTGTCCATTGGAGCAAATGGTTGGCAAAAACATAATGGACTATATATTCATCTTTGAGGTACAGAATGAAGTTGGGAGGCCATGGAGGGGCTTGACTTTTCTACGCTTCATGTCTGGGTCTAAATAACCCGAGTTAAAGACAATAAAAATGGCCAAGTAACCATGGCTCGCATGTCAAGGATGAATATGATAAACAGGAGATCGTGCTCCTTTCTGACTGCTGTGCACTAATTCCCCTTGCTATCTCTCATTGGAAGATGCTGTGCCGTTTCCAATAATGAAACGGACTGACAACAAAGTTGGGACATTAAGGAAGTCTGTTGGGGCAGGGTACCAGATTTTGGCAGGTGTCCATACAACTGTGCTCCATCCAATAAATGTGCCCAATAAAGAGAAACTGGGACTAAGCTGCTAGAAAAAAAAGGGAATGAAGTAGCATGCATGACTTATTCTATCCTTCTTACTTAAATTACCTTAATTGGACTGTCACCTTAGAAATATAAAACTCTTTTTGATTATGTAGTACACTTTGAACAAAATAAGGGAAAAAATTCCAACGTTTCCTCATTTGTAATATTGAATGCTTTTTGTGCTAGATTTATTCATGATATATCTTGTTTCCGAAGCTGCTATGCATCTCTTTTGGACCATAGCGCAGTGATAATTATGTTTGTGTTGTACCATATTTCTAGCTTATTGTCTGTGTTTGTGTCATGTACAAAAGTATGAAGGTACACAAAGTGCACATGTGAATGATCTAATGCATTGGAGTCCTGCCTGTAGCATTATTAGATCACATTTCCATAGCATTAAGCAGAGAAATAGCATATAACATACAACTATGCCTGCAGATAGCAATTAAATTCCAAAATGGCTGAAGGGTTTCTTCTTTCAAAACATGGAAAAGTCAGAAGAAAACTGCTTTTGCAAAGAAATTACAGCCAGTGAATTAGACACTCTCTGTTACCCTAGATTTAGATCTAACAAGGAGATACTATATGATCTGTACACAGAGTTTAAGAGGATTTGAAGTGTGAGGCCCTCTGGATTTTTTCTTACATGCGTCAGTCAAGGTGACTTCAGCAGTCCCCCTTAACGCTAATGCTACCTTTCAGATCTCTGTAGGTAACACTACAGGCAAATCAGGCAGTTTCATCAAAACCTATTTTTCAAGATAACTTTGCATCGCTGATAAAAGTTGATTACTTCATCTGCTTCCTTTCTAGTCTGTGGAAATAGGAATAAAACATACATTTTTTTAGCAATGTCAACATTTCCCGGCATTCTGAGAAGTACTCGCTGCACTTGACATGCTCCTTCTATGACCCTCACTGAATGAACCGATCCACATTCAGCAAGCCTTATGGCCAGGGCACGTCAGATCTTGGGAGCCATTTGCAGAAATATTGAGTACAAAAGCCTAAGAATTTAAGCTGAATCTTTATAAACCTCTCGTTAGGCCACAACAAGGAGAAATGCATGCAATTCTGGCTACCATACTTAATGAAGGATATGAAAGTCCCTGGGAAGGTCCAAAGGAGATTTACCAGAATATTTCACAGGATGTAGGAATTTAGCTGCAAGGTTAATTTGGAGAAGTTGAAGTTGCTCTATTTGATGCAAAGTATATTGATGTGTGATCTGGCAGAGGTTTTTTTTTAAATTTACTCACGGGATGTGGGCATTTCTGGCTAGATCAGTATTCATTGCTCATCCCTAATTGTCCAAAGGGCAGTTAAGAGTCAACACATTGCTGTGGGTTTGGAATCACATATAGGCCAGACCAGGATGGCTGCTTCCCTCCCCTCAAGGACATTAGCAAACCAGATGGGCTTTTTGCCCAACAATCAGCAATGGTTTCATGGTCATCATTAGACCCTTAATTCCAGATTCTTCATTAAATTCAAATTCCACTACTTTGAACTCAGATCCCCAGAACTTTAGCTGAGTTTCTGGATTAAAAGCCTAGCGATAATACCACTAGGCCATTGCCTCCCCATTATGCCAGGCTTGGACAAAGAAACATTGTTCTAATTAGTTGACGGTACATGGGTTAATAGGCACAGATTTTGGGGCAATAGACCTTTTTTATGCAATGGATAATAATCACCTGCAACTCACAGAGAGATGGAATGCAGAGATGGCTGGTGATTTCAAAAGGAAATTATGGGCTGTTGGGAGGAACACACTAGCAGGGCTACAGGTTGAAGCAGAGGAAAGGTACTGGCTGGGTCGCTGTGCGGGAAGCTGGCATGCATTCATTGGGCCAAATGGCCTACATGTCTTCATGAAACTGGTAATTTTTGTGATTCCTGCCATCGGTATCTCACAATTGATTGTCAAATTATTTGTGACTGAAGTTTACTTTGGTGTATGGCGACAGTACAATTAAGAGGCTTTTGTCTTCTCATCTTATTTCCCATTCTCTTGGGGTCATTTTCAGCTGCTCTTTATACAGGGGGCAGATGTGTGATTTGAAGTGGTGACTCAAGTCACTGGGGTCAATTCTACAAAGATCCAGCCCAAGAACAATATAATCAAGTCAAATGATTTGTTACAGAGAATACCTTGGGGATTTTAAACATGTGTTTCCATTGTTTAGATTTTATGGAGGAGGGAGCTTATATCATAGTCCTAAGAGAATTGACCTAATCTTTATAACAAGCTGTGTTTTATATAACATTTCTACCACCCACAGTAGACCTTTCCAAATGCAATAACAATAGGAAAGATTTGAGGAAGAGGACATAGTGAAATAACAACAGCTAGCTGGGGTCATGGACAGTTATAATATTTTAAAATTGAAATGTGTTATGCGAACAGATAGTCAGTAATTTTGCACATTTTGATTTCGAGAATATCATTTAGATGTGAGATCGCTGACACACGTTTGACAAAATTGCCTTTTTTTTTAACAGTTAGTGCCAATAGGAATGTGCATCTTCCCAACTCTGAGTTTGCAAAACCACTAAGTAGGCTTTCCTGTCTCCACCCAGAACAAGCAAGCAACACCAAAGCGCTTTCCTCAGGGACAGATCAGCTGGGGACATTTTAGGGATGTGTACTCTTCTGTTGCTGATATGCCTTGTGGTTCAGTGGACAGCAGCATTGCCTCTGAGTTCTGGAACTAAGCGACACAGTTTTGAAACAAGTGGTCTCCCATTTAAGATGGAGAGGATTTGTTTTCTCTCTCAGAGAGTTGAACATTTTTTGGAACACTGTTGCTCCAAGAGTGGATGATACAAAACATTGAATAGTTTAAAGGCAGAGAGAGATGGATTTTTTGAATAACAAGGGAATCAAAGGTTATCAAGGATGGACAATAAAAGGAATTGAGGCTATAATCAGACCAGCAATGATTTTATTACATGATAGAGCAGGTTAGAGGGTGCAAATTTTCCCTCCAAATTCACATGTTCATGTGTGTATTCGAGTTAGTGGGTCAGTGGGTACAAGGCACAGGCCAAAGCCTCAAGCAGATAATCTAGGCTGTGCAGTACAGGGGGAGTGCTGCAATGGCATTTCTCAGATAAATCATTACACTGAGGACTTGTCCTGCCCTCTCAACTGAATGCAAAAGACGCAAATTTATCATTCAAAGAGGAGAAGGGAGCTATCTCCAGTATCCTGACAAATGTTTATTGATTAACCAATGCCAATAAAACAGATTATTTGGCTGGTACCTGATTGCTGTTTGTGAAATCTTTTTGTGCACAAATTGGCTGTCTCATTCCATCTAGTACAACAGTGATGACATTTTAAATTTGCTGTAAAGTGCTTCAGAACATCCCAAGGATGTGCTGACTCTCATTTTCTTACTGCACACACTTACAGCAGGAGATTTGGAACAGTCTTGTCCTGTTTGCCAATAATATTTTCCAATAATTTTCAGAAAAAAACAACAAAATGACACTTTTTTTTACTCCCCTGAAAGACCTTTAAAAAGGATAATAGCTTTTGGTCCGCCATCAAACTACCCATAAACAATGGAATGTATTTTTTTCAGGCAGAGTGCCAAAAGAAATCAAAGAAAATGGAGGATTAATTAATTAACTTCACTTAGGAGCCTAAAAACAGTAAGTGATTTATCTGGTAAGGTTTATGATTTTAAAACAGTGTTGATTTCCTTCATTTTTGAAGCCATTATTAAACTATTTTATCATGTTACAAATTATACTTTTTCATAAATATTGCCGTTGATTTTTTTTTGGTTCGTCTCCATCTTAAAATGCTGTATATTTTGGAGCAAGCACATTTTGTAAGGTCGCTGAAGTTATTTATACTTTAATGCTCACAATGTTGTCTCCTCTGTGTTAGAGATACTAAATACAGACTGATTGATTGATCTCTTTGAGGAACAGCTTCCTTCAACCCACTAGCAAATCTGTCCACTTCCTGTCATTTTAATCTCATTTTAATTTGCTTCCTTGCTCCGAATCTTTCTATTCTCAGTCAGCCATATTGTTTCAGTGAAACACTTGAGGAAGTATGTCTCATTTTTTGGTTGTGTACAATTCCATGCCTTCCAAACACAACTTAAGCTCAATAATTGTAGAGCCAGCATCAACCCTTATGCTGCTTTCCCTCTCTCTCTTTTCCTTCATTTTCTTAATTTGTACATGGTAGCTATTCAGAATCGGACCTTTCGCAGATTAGACCAAATTTTATGCAGCCCATTGTGATAGAAATCATAATATCCAATCTCACTGAATCAATCTTACAACAGGCTCACAGCAGTGGGAAAGCCTCCCCTGATTACGTCAGTGTGTCGAAGGGACACCACTAATTTTGGGGTTGCACAGTCACTGTGATCAGTTTTCGCTGATAAACAATTCCTCTCTCACTCATTTCATTCCTATTCAACCTGAGTTTGGAGACAGTTAGGAGCTAGCTTAACCTTTCCATTTAAAATAAGAACTGAAAAATTCTGGAAAAGCTCCAGCAGATCAGGCAGCATGTGTGTAAAGAGGAGCAGAATTAATATTCAGGTCATTGATGACCCTACATCAGGTCGGAGGGACTTTGCACTTTACCTATCCATACACTTCAATTAAACTTTCTGAATTCATCTCAAGATAGCAAACTCTACCCTGCTTTTCTTTACAGTTGGATAGAGTTCTCTCTTCTGCTTTGGCCTTCATTTGGTGAGCAGTTGCTATTTGGCCTGTCTTTTGACAGTTAAAAGCATTTTGCATTTCTGTATTACCGATTAAGGTAATGGTCATGAAAGAGTTAATGCGGGAGCTATGCTGGTGCTGTGGCCAGTCTGATTTGTAACACAGCTACTAGATGGGTACAATGCAATTTGAAACTAGCTAATTCTGCATGGTCCTCTATTCATCTTGTTACAGTTCTAATGCTTAATTAACTCCTTCCATTTGGAAGGTAAGCAATTTGTCACCCTTACCTGGTCTGATATACGCGTCACTCCAGACCCATAGTGATGTGGTTGACTCTGAACCATTAGGAATGGGCAATAAACGCTGGCCGGACAAGTGAAGCCCACATCCTGTGAATGGAAAGAATATATATCGTATTCACTTCAGTATTGGAGATTAGGGGGTGATCTGGTGGCTAAAATATTAAAAGGTTTTGATGGTTTGGATGCAAAGTAACTATTTCCTCTGCCAGTGGAATCTAGAACAAGGGAACAAAATCTTCACAAGTGAAAGTAGGAACACTTTCTCACACAGCAAAGGAATCTGGAATCTGTTTTCTTAAAGATTGTGGATGCTGTAGCATTTGGAGCATTTGAGACCAAGATCGATAAACATTTGTTACGTTAGCATTGGGAGTGAAGGTGAGAAAATGGAACTGAGGTGCACAGCCACCGTGATGTAATACAATGACAAAGCAGGCTTGATATTCTTATGTTAATTTACAATCATAAATATGCAGTGTATTTTGGCATCTCTCCTGTTGTACTGTAAGACATTTTATCTGTCAATATAGACAACAAGGTGTAGAGCTGGATGAACACAGCAGTCCAAGCAGCATCAGAGGAGCAGGAAAGCTGATGTTTTGGGCCTCAACCCTTCTTCAGAAATGGGGGAGGGGAAGGGGGTTCTGAAATAAATAGGGAGAGAGAGGGAGGTGGATAGAAGATGGATAGAGGAGAGGATAGTTGGAGAGGAGACATACAGGTCAAAGAGGCGGGGATGGAGCCAGTAAAGGTGAGTGTAGGTGGGGTGTTAGAGAGGAGATAAGTCAGTCCAGAGAGGACGGACAGGTCAAGGGGGCCGGATGAGGCTAGTAGGTAGGAGATGGGGGTGGGGCTTGAGGTGGGGGGATAGGTGGGAGGAAGGACAGGTTAGGGAGGCGGGGACAAGCTTGGCTGGTTTTGGGATACGGTAGGGGGAGGGGAGATTTTGAAGCTTGTGAAGTCCACATCGATACGATTGGGCTGCAGGGTAAAGCGGAATATGGGGTGCTGTTCCTGCAACCTCTCCCTTGTAGTTATCCATTGAATGTAAAATGTAACCAGTTGTGATGTGGAGCAGTATGTGGAGTTCATCATTAGGTGTCAGTGGAATGTGGAGGAAATCAAAGTGAAGGGAGAAGAATACTGACTGAAGAGTTCAGCGCCAGGGCTCATATTTTATAAAATAAAGACTAGTTTCACTGAATTAGGAAATACACGCATGCACAGACATGTCAAGAATGTCATTGAGACACCCTGTCTACAACAACTGTCCGAGTTATTAGCCTCAATCTCTAGAGATATGTGAAAGACTTTCTTCTTACCTTACCAAGATACTGATATTGTACAAATTGCTGGCATGCTCCTGGAAACACGCTCTGCTGGGACCAGAAAATGATGACATGATCTTTGCATAGCCAGGGTGTGAAGGATAAGGTGCTGAAACCCAACTGAGTGACCCAGTTGGGGGTAATAGCTCATATGTTCAGAGTTTGTGTTAAAGCCCCTGTCCTCAATGGCCTTGCTGCTGTAGCCAGGGATATGTGAGATTGTTAGTCACAGGAAAACATGTAGAGACAACATTCGGTAGACTGACCACCCAGGAATGGGCTCATGGAATGCTGGTCTAACTCAAGTATTCAGCAACTATTGCTTAATTAATTAACAAAGTGTTGCCACATTAAGTGAAAATTACATCCAAAGTTTGTTCCTGGTCATTGTGGCCAGATAGCCCAAGGCCTGAATGGTTAGGCTTGAAACCAGAGCAAACAACCTTTGAGCATCCAGGCCCGAGAGGCTTTCAGGACACATCAAGAACAAAGCATCCACACAAGACAAAGGCAGGCAATGTAGAGCCCAGAGTTGCTGTGGAAAATGAGGCTGGTTTGTGTATCGGAATATGATGAGCAAACTTTCTGGACCCTCAGTTCCTACCATAACCATGTATGAAGAGGGGGACCTGGCCTTGACACATCAGAAAATGGATGCTGAGGGCAACCCCAATGTTTTCCATTGGACGTTGTCATTTGACCTGGAAGATCGATTGGCTCAAGGCCAGTGAACATTCTGGAAGGATACAGCTGAGAGGGATAAGAAGAGACACCTGGTGCCCATTCCTTCAGTTAACACTCAACCTGGTCTAGCAACAGAGCTCCAAACAGCTGGACAGAGAGAGAAGACGACAAAATAAGAGACCAACCTTTGCAAAGTTCATCAGAGCCGACAACAGAGTCTGGCCAAGTTTAACTGAACAGCTAGTACCTGGTCCTAGTCTGGTAGCCAAGAGTAGATTGCATAAGGATTGTGACAAAAATGTAACGTTGTGAATGGAAAGGTAATTAATGTACCAGGAGTTTTATGGCAAAAGAGCAGGGTTGTACTTTGTACTTGGCACCTTTTGTGGTCTTTAGTTTATTTTGTGAATAAAATTGCATTGATTTGTAAGTCGATACTGACCCTTCTGTTCAACTGGAACAAAAACAGAAGTTTCTGGAAAAACTCAGCAGATCTGGCAACATCTGTGAAGAAAAAATCAGAGTTAACAAACTTTGGATGTAATTTTCACTTAACGTGGAAACATTTTGTTAACCCCACCAGACCCGAAACATTAACTCTGATTTTTTTCTTCACAGATGCTGCCAGACCTGCTGAGCTTTTCCAGCAACTCCTGTTTTTGCTCCTGATTTACAACATCCACAGTTCTTCCAGTTTTTATTTTGTTCATCTCACCAGTATAATACCTGAGTAAAACAAGTTTATGTAGAAACTAGTCAAATGTGCAAAACATGGACAAAATCATAGATGATGAGAGTACCAATAGTGTGGGTTCAATCCCTGCACTAGCTGAAGTCATTATGAAATACTCTCCTTTTCAACTTTTCCCCTTGCCCGAGGCATGGTGAACCTTAGGTTAAACCACCACTAGTTGTCTGTCTTTAACGATAGAGCAGCACTATGATCTGGTAGGACTATGGTGACGCTACCTTTATAGACTAAGGACTTCAGATACCCTGAGACCCCTTCAAAGTCTTACAACAGAGAATGAAACTTCCAATGTCACTCTACTTGCTGGCCACATTTGAACACTATTTGATGCAATCACATTCTGTATCCATTCCCAGAAGCAATGTAAACTATTTATGTGTGTTGAAATTATTTTTATGTTTGATGTGATTGACTAGCGGTGCGATTTACTGTCTGTGACATAAAAGAACATTTTAATACCACATGGAAATAAAATGCTGACTGAAATGGCATTGAGACAATGCAAATCGCCAATTTAAAACAAAGCCTATTTTATGCCTCGTGTCTGGCTTCAATTTGTATTCAATTATGTATTTCTTTTCTAATGACATTTTAACGCTTACTTCTAGTTGTGTACAGTATGGTGACATCAAAGTCTGACAGTGGAAATCGTTGCAATTTTATTTTAAGGGCTACAAAGTTAAACACTGTTCAAAGATTCCATTAAGTCAATAATGTTATCTTATAAAACATAACTATGAAGGCACTTAATTAGATATTTATGACCTGCAATAATTATTTGTATGTCACTCTTATGTTTATTTTAAAATATTAAATTGTTTATTAAATATTTTGTGCTACTTTTAGTAACTCTTCAGTTATATTCTTTGGTAATATTTTAGTTATTCTTTTTCTTGAATGATTCTTAATTTACTCCTCAGAATTTCATTTCTACTACTGTCAGATGTTATAGTGAACAACAACTCGCATTTGTATTTGTCTTGTTCATTCAGGGGGCCTGGGCATTGCTGTCTGCATCTGGTCTCCGTCCCTAGTTACCCTTGAGATATCCTTGAGGGAAATAGGACAGGACAGGTTACTGAGGTGACAGTGGGGAAGCACATTGGGACCAGTTACCATAGTTCTATTAATTTTAAACGAGTTATGAAGAGGGAGAAAACTGGTCCGCAAGTTCAAGTTCTAAATTGGGGCAAGGGGAATTTTGATGGAATTAGACAAGAGCTTGCAGGGGTTGATCAGAACAGTGTTTGGTGATGGCCTAATGGTATTAACCCTGGACTGTTAATCCAGAGACCCAGTTAATGCTCTGGAGACCGAGGTTCAATTCTCACCATGGCAAATGGTGGAATTTGAATTCAATAAATATCTGGATTTATTGAATATCTCCCAATTATCCCTCTGGGCAATTAGGGACACGCAATAAATGCTGCCTAGCCAGCAATGCCCTCATCCCATGAATGAATAAAGAAAAAAAAGGAACCTCTGGCAAGTAGGAGGCCTTTAAAAGTGTGATAGCTAGGGTTCAAGTGAGGGTGAAGGGCAAGGTTAGCAGGAGTAGGGACCCCTGGATGACAAGAGATAATGAGGCTTTGAACAGAAAAAAGAAGGAGGCATGGCTTAGGAGCAGGCAACTGGGATCAAGGGAATCCCTGGAAGTATATAGGGGATACAGGAGTTTACTGAAGAAGGAAATCAGGACGGCGAAAAGGGGGCATGAGATAGCTTTGGCTGAGAAAATTAGGGTGAATCCAAAGAGATTCTCTAAGTATGTTAAAGGAAAAAGAATAACTAGAGAGATAATAGGATCCCACAAGGACCAAAGTGGACATGTATGTGTGAAACCGCAGGAGATGGGTGAGGTCCTCAAAGAATATTTCTCCTCTACATTTACCGTGGAGAAAGACATGAAGACTTGGAAACTTGGGGAAGTCAGCGGCGATATCTTGGGGGCAGTCTATATCAAAGTACAAGAGGTGTTCGAAGTATTAGAATGTATGAAGGTGGATAAATCTTCTGTGCCTGACCAGATATATCCAAGAACCTGCAAGAGGCTAGGGAAGAAATTGCGGGGGCCCTGGCTGACATATTTGCATCATCGTTAGCCACGGGTGAGGTCCCGAAAGACTGGAGGGTAGGTAATGTTGTGCCCTTCTTCAAGAAGGGCTGCAAAGAAAAACCTGGGAATTATAGACCAGTAAGCTTAATGTCTGAGGGATAAGATATACGTGCATTTAGAAAGACAGGGTTGGATTAGGAGTAGTCAGCATGGCTTTGTGCGTGGGAGATCATGCCTCACAAATTTGTTAGAGTTCTTTGCTGAAGTGACCAGGAAGGTTGATGAAGGCAGGATGGTAGATATAGTCTATATGGATTTCAGTTAGGCCTTTGATAAGCTTCCACATGGTAGGCTGCTCTGGAAGGTTAGATCATATGGAATCCAGGAAAAGCTTGCAAATTGGGTACACAATTGGCTTGATGGTAGGTGGCAGAGTGTAATACTGGAAGGATCCTTGTCTGACTGGAGGCCTGTGACTAGTGATGTACCTCAGGTGTCGGGGCTGGGCCCATTGTTGTTTGTTATCTATATCGTTGATTTGGTTGAGAATGTACAAGGCATGATTAGGAAGTTTGTGGATGACACTAAAATAGGTGGTAGCATGGTCAGTGAAGAAAATTATCAGAAATTGCAGCAGCATCTTGATCAGCTGGGAAATTGGGCTGAGAACTGGCAAATGGAGTTTAATATAGATAAGTGTTGGGTGTTGCATTTTGGAAAGTCAAATCCAGGTAGGAGTTTCATGGTGAATAGTAGGGCCTTAAGAAGTGTAGTGCAACAGTGGGACCTTGGAGTTCAGGTCTACAGATCTCTGAAAGTGGTGTCACAGGTAGACAGGGCAGAGAAGAAGGCTTTTGGCACACTGGCTTTGATCAGTCAGGTATTGAGTATAGAAGTTGGGAAGTTATGATGCAGTTGTACAGGACGTTGGTGAGGCCACACTTGGAGTATTGTGTTCAGTTTTGGTCACCTTGCTGTAGGAAGGATGTTATTAAACTGGAAAGAGTGCAGAAGAAATTTACAAGGATGTTGCCAGAACTCAAAGGACTGAGTTAGAGGAAAAGATTGATCAAGCTAGGACTTTTTTCTACAGAGCACAGGAGACTGAGGGGGGATCTTATAGAAGTGTATAAGATCTTGAGAGGCATGGATAGGATGAAGGCATCAGCTTAAGGTTGGGGTGGAAAAAATACATGGAAACCTGAGTTGCAACATTTTTACACAGAGGGTGGTATGCATATGGAATGAGCTGCCAGCAGAAGTGGTTGAGGCGGGTACATTACCAACATTTAAAAGGCATTTGGATACATGGATAGGAAAGGTTTAGAAGGATATGAGCCAAGTGCGGGTAAGTGGGCTCAGTGTGGATGGACATTTTGGTTAGCACGGACCAGTTTGGGCCAAAGGGCCTGTCTCCATGCTGTAGGACTCTATGACTCTATATAATGCTGCTGACACTGTGAGAAAAAAACTAAGGTTCTGCATAGGAGTGTTACCTGACAAATATTGATGCCACAGGGCTCCATGTGCTTCATCGAAGTGTAGGTTTAAAGTAATATCTTAACAGGAGAGGTTTAGGAAGGGGTTTCCAGTGGTCGGAGGCAAAACAATTGAAAATACAACTGCTGACGGATGACAAAAAATCAGGGATCCGCCAGACATTCAAACTGAATGAATGCAAAGTCCATGTAAGTTCTGGGACTGGAGGCGATTACTGAGATAGCGAGGGTGAGTCCATGGGACATAGCAATGGGAACTTTAGCTTTGAAACTTTACCAGCCCAGCTAAATCAGGAAATGTCATTGTGAAGAGTAAATTGACCTGGAAACAGAATTTTGGATAAGTTCAAGTTGACTGAGGTTGGAAGATGAGAGACTGACCAGGGGAGCTTTGGATTGGTAGGAACTGCAACAGGTGAGCAATTCAGCATCAGAAAGGGGCTCTCGATTCTGTCATGGCTTTAACACTCAGCTGGCTTTATGAGAACTACCTACAAAAAGGCCAAGAGAGGTTTACCCAACTCCTGACAGTTCATTCAGGTTGGAAAATGCCATCAACTGCCTGGTGAAAAATTACAATGAATCAACAGAGGAGCAGGAGTAGATCATTCTGCCCCTTGAGTCTGCTCTGTTATGTTGGAAAGTCTATATCTTGATTCTATTCACCCTCCTTGATTCTGAAATTTTTACTAAATTTTGTTCAGTAAGGAAATATCAGTGATGGTAACCACTGGAGTAATGGTATTGATGCTCGATTAGAGATGAAGGTAATGCTCTAGGGACCTGTGGATTATGAACCAGACCAGGCTCCTGCAAAATATATTAAGAAGGTATTCTAGACCCTAACTTTTTTCTTATTTTAAAGGTAAATATCAGGTGCTGTATTCCAGATGTAATTTGACTGGTCAAACTACTCGACTTTAAGCAAAACACAATTTATTCAAACACTGTAGTTAAAAAATAACAAAAGAACTTGGAATAACTTAACTCTATTGGAAAACTTAACAGAATAATATATTATTATACTACTGAATAGTAACTGTTCCTTTACAATGAAAGTACCATAAACACACCCATGGCAAAAAGGCTAATTCAGAAAACAGATTTATCTCACATGCAGTTCTTCAATCCAGTTGGAAAGAACATCGAAAGCCAATCCAGAGAGAAAACTTAGAGAGAGAGTATAGCAGCCAGAAGAGATTCACTGCATCCCATCCCTGCTGATGCCCCAACAATAACTGCCGGAAGCCAACTAAAAATACCAGATCAGTGAGAGCTTGAACACACCCAGTCAGGCGGCTTCTATTGTTCCAATTTTCAAAAAAAAAAAACAGCCTCACAAGGTATTTATCTTCTCATAGACTGCTCGACACCTGTCTCCCAACCTCTCTAAAAAAGAAAATAGGACAAAACACATCTCTTAAAGCCATAGCATCATCACATGATTCCAAACCCTACTGTGGAAGACAGTGAAACTTGAATTCCACAAAAATGTGCAGATTAAAAGTCTAACAATAGCAACTGTTAATTGTCACTAATGTCTTTTTGTCAAGGAAAAAATGCCATTTTGATCTTGTCTGGCCCACAGCAATGTAGTTCACTCCTGACTATCATCTAAAATGGCTGAGCAAGGCACTCAGTTGTATATCTGCATGTCTCAAAACAGGAATGAAACTATATGGATCTCCTACCATCAACTAAAGCACCAGAATGAGAGCTGCAGGCTCAGGTCTATCAACCCTACAACATCCTCCTCACCTACATCTGGGACCTGTGCAAAAAATTGGGAGATATTTATTGGGAGAGCTGTCTCACAGATCAGTCAAGCAACAGCCCGACATAATCATAGCTATTGAATCATACGTCACACACACACTGTCCCAGATGATGCAAACAATATCATTAGAGAGGTTTTGTCCCACTGTAACCAGCAGAGGTAGTGGCAGAGTGGTATACAGTCAGGAAGGAGATGTCCTAGAAGTATTCAACATTGACTCCAGACCCTATGAATTTTCATTGTATCAGGTCAAACATGATCAAGGAAACCTCCCTCTGATTATGACATAAACTCCTCCACTACTTGGCTGGTGCATCAGAATTACTGCGCTTTGACCACCATTTGAAGGAAGCACTGAAGGTTTCAACACTAGCACCTCCATGTCTCAGTACTGAATGTAATCTGGTGGATAACTTCAGTGTCCATCAATAAGAATGGCTTGGCAGCACCACTACTGACCAAGCTGGTCAAATTCTAAAGGACATTGCTGCTAAACATGGTCAGCAACAGCTAGTGAGGGATCCAACTCGAGAGAAAACGTACTTGACTTCATTTTCACTAATCTGCCTGCTTGCAGATGATTCTATCTATAACATTCTCAGTGACAGTGACCACTGCACAGTCTTTGAGGAGTCTAAGTCCTGTCTTCACATTGAAAATACTACATCATGTTGTGCAGCACTGACATCGCTCATGAAATGTTAAGTATGAAGATGACAAAGTTATCTCTGCTCTCTCAGAGGAGAACCTTCAAGACTCACTTAACATCTTCACAAAAACATATTGAAGAATTGGTCTCGACCTCAACCTCAAGAAGAGCCAAGTCATTTACCTACTGGACAAGATCAGATCTATCCCTGCATATTATATTTCAACTTTAAAAGTACGGATAAAATGCTTTAATATCTTTTTCTGCTAAAGAGGGCCCTATGAAACCTAACTCTAGTTTTAATATTGATTCCAATGGGAAACTATATTTCACTTAACGTCATTTCATTTAAAGTTCGTGGAAAGCAACCACAACTCTAAGTGAGGACTTCCTGTATTAAAAAAATCTTGTATTTGGACAAGAGTCAACATTGTACAATACTCAACTCCTTGATATGCAACCATCAGAAGTTAAATCATTAATTTGTTAACCAGAAATCACAATGTATAAAATTAGATAAAATTCGTAAAGTTTGTGGCTTTGTGAAATTCCTCAAACATGATTCGAGAAGCTATAAAATTTTAAGTCAGTCTGATACTATTATTTCTGGTTCTACCAATTTATTTAAAACTTTTACTTCTAAATTAGTATCAACACAGGTTTTAAGATGTCACAATACTTCACAAGTGAAAGACACCATTTTGATCCCACTGACGAACACACTCCTTTCACTCATACGTTTTATGACTGTGTGACACTCTTGATCGTTTACTAGTCTGGTTTTGATCAGCAGAATTCATTCTGAACATCCCAATTTGTATGATGTTGTTACTTTATTTTGCCTATTACAGTACAGCATGATGACAGTGGTGTGTAATGTTGGTTACATAAGCATGTCTAACATCTTGGATATGTTGGGACTTAATTACATTATATAACTGCTGTTGGAAGCTTCTGCAAACAAGCCTTTGGCCACACATTGGCAATGTGTTTTTCACAAATTCCATTCCTGTCTACATTTCTTTCGAGAGATGTATACACATGCCATCTGATTTACCAAGTTTAGTAATATATTAATTGAATTCTATTGCAAATTAAGCTGAAATTAGTTTCTAAAGCCTCTGGTATTCACATGATGCCTGTCTGAGAATGAATTCAAGCCTCCGTTATTCCCACATGGTTCACAAATGGGCTGTTTTGTCCACATTGTGTCACTCCTTGCAAACAAGTGAAACAAGACAGAAAATCATTCATATGAATTCTCTTTTGAATGACAATGACTTGAACAGATGTGAGAAAAAATGCATGGAATCTGGTAAACGTCTTTCCTTCATCTGCAGCCACTTATCATTTCAAAACTAAAGCATGGAGATTTTTTTGTGTGCAATTGTTTTAATGAATTTTGGATGGATTGGAAGATTAATATCATGGACATAATATCATCCTTCACAATATTCAATTACGTTTTACTATCCTGAAAGATCAGCAACTAAAAGATTTATAACTTTGGTGATTCTTAACATTTATTGACAAAAATAAGATTTAATCCTGAAATAAACATAGAAATATCATTGAATCCCTACAGCATGGAAGCAGACCACTTATCCCAGCTAGTCCACACCTACCCTCCAAAAAGCAGCCCATTCAGACCCACCTCATCCCTTTAACCCTGCATTTTCCCATGGCCAATCCACCTAACCTGCACATCTTTGGACTGTGGGATGAAACTGGAGCACCTGGGAGAAATCCACGCAGACACAAGGAGAAGGTGTAAATTCCACACAGGCAATTGCCTGAGGGTGGAATCAAACCTGGGTTCCTGGCACTGTGAGGTAGCAGTGCTAACTATTGGGCCAAATGTACCTATGTTTGCGTTTAAACAACAGGCTTATTCATCACCTTAGCCTTTCTTATGCTTTTATTTTGACACAATGGTTTTTTTTGCTGTGCCTTGAACTTTGTAAAATGTTACATTTGAAACTTTACAAGGTGTAAACTAATAAATAAAAACAGAATTGCTGGAAAAACTGAGAAGGTCTGGCAGCATGTGTGGTGAGAGAAACAGTTAATGCTTTGAATTCCAATAACTTGAAAACTTGCATTTTCTTCAGCACCTTCTGTTTTAATTTTGTATCTCCAGCCTCTGCAATATTTTGCTTTAATTTTCTTGTAAACTACAAAAGGTTGCTTACAAAAAGCAAGAGTTTTAAATGCTTCAGTACCAGTTTACTGCCCTGCATGGAAAACTGCAATAAAGATTTGCATGTATGAACATCGTTTAGAACCTCAGGACACTCCAAAGTGCTTTACTGTTAATGAAGTACTTTTGAGGTGTAGTGAATGTTGCACCGTTGGAAACAAGACGACTGATTTGCAGGCTTCTACAAACACCAATATGCTTATGACCGGATATTCTGCTTTTTTGATGTTAATTGCAAGATATATATTGAGCAGGATAGCATATAAACTCCCCCTGCTCCTCCTTGCGATAGTATCACATGATCTGTTACATCTACCTGGATGAGCAGGCCAACCTCCATCCAAGATAACAAGGTGTAGAGCTGGATGAACACAGCAGGCCAAGCAGCATCAGAGGAGCAGGAAGGCTGACGTTTCGAGCCTAGACCCTTCTTCAGACCTCCATCTAATGTTTGTTGCAGAATTATCAACGGTGCAGCATTCTGTAGGTAATGCACTTGAGCCTGGAATTTTTACTTTGGATTGAGACTGGAACTCAGTACCTGCTGACCCAGAGAAGCTGTGTCATCAATTGACACCTAAACACTTAAATGGTCAAGAGCAGTTATGATCAATCAGCCTCTGTGTATTGGCCCTAGAACCCCAAATGGTGGCAATAACCATATTCTAATTGCGTGCACTTTTATATATTTATGCCTGTCCTTTCTGTTATGACCAGACCTTGGCAGAGTTCCTTAATCTGTTAGAGTTCCAGACAGGATACCCACACATTAAAGCTCCTGGCTAAACAGAAAGGAACCAGTTCACTTTCTTTATTCACCCATCCTCTCGTGGATACCAGACCCAAATGAACTCCAGTTTTAAAATTTAATGAAGCTTTCTTGATAAACAAAAAGAGTGAGTCTGTTCATTACTAAATGTAGGAAAATTTAGTAATGCAATGCAGATACATACAGATTGTAAACAAATCCAAAAGGATAACAGTAAAAGGTTATGCAGATCGGTCTTCAAATTGTTCATGAAATGTAAGTAATTGAACATAGCAGCCAAATGCCATGAAGGTTGCCAGTAACTTCAATGCTGATTGTTGAACAGTCAATTTCACAAACTGTAGCTTTGCAGATTGGTTGAGATTCTTTTTAGTTCTGATTCCTTTCAACTACAATTAAATTCCAGCATCCAGAGTCCTTTTATTGTCCTATTAAAATTTTTAATTGGTTTTTACAGCATTTGGAGTGAGAGACTGTTTACCTGCCACATAAGGGTAACTAGGGGACTGTTTTTTGACTGTAATCTTTACATCAGGTTATTGCTTGAACCAAGGCTCATGCACAGGGGAATATTCAGTCCCATAATTTATTCACACTCAGTCGAGGTGAAAATTTTTTAAATGCCTATCTTTATGTCTGAATGACTGTATAGGACATAATCTGAAGTGGGTGTGGCTTGCTTTTGAGCAGGGGATTGGCAGTCATCATTATCTTTTGATGTCACAAAATATCACAGTCCAGTCTGCATAAAGTTCTTGTGACACTTTCATATTAAACCTCTCTCTCTCTCTCTCTCTTTCAACAGCAACTTAATTTAGGTACACAGCCACTTATGGTGTTATCAGCCCTCTTTGAAAAGATACATTCTGCATTTACAAATTAAAAATGTCCACAGAACTTTGGAATTCTGAACCATCAACTCAACACTTTCCCAACACCAAATCTCATTGTTAATGATTTCTTGGTAATTCAAGTTAAGCCTTAATTCTGATATTGGGAGAACAGTGCAAAACGGATATCATCAAGTTGTCTATTGCACATTTCTTTTTGTTTTCTTTTCCATCGCAGTGAAGAGAATTGAAGACTGCAGAGGTGGGAACGGGTGGCTGATTTACAATTGGCCATTTTACACGATCTTCACAGTTCAAATTCGTGTCCTTCTTTATTTCAATATGAAGTAGGAATGCTTTGAAAATGCAAACAGAATGTGAAAAGATATTACTAATTGAACCTGGACCATCTTCTCTAATTTCCCACATTTCCATTGTTTGTAAATCAGAGGAAATACAAAGGAGTTTGCTTTAAGCATACATACCACCACCTATTTCATTGAGGTTGGTGGATGTGATACAATAGGAGTTATTGTAGGAACACAGCGAAGGGACAAAGTGCATAATGGAATAGATACTTATCTTCAATTTATCTGTGAGGTGACACCCTATCAAGGTTGATAACCCTTCCTGTGGACAGGCTGATAATTGCTTGAAACCCTATTTGAAATCCCTCCATACACCTGCAATAATAAGATACCCGCATGCTACCTCTTCGCGATGCACAATTGATGTTGAGAACCAGTCACTATTTCCCACATGTATCTTGAGTTTCAGTGAGATAGTCTAAGTCTCTGAAATGGATTGATCCTTCCTCCAAAACCTAAAACACTACTGCAACATGAAATATCCACCGACTGATGAAGGTTTAATAAAAACTGATGATATCCATGCATATTACACAAACAAGAAACTATTGACCAGTGGTCTGCTTTTACTTTGCTAAATGTCAATGTTATGAACAGACTATTTGTAATGGTCTTGGTTATTTTATTTATTCAATATTAAAGCACAATAACTATCCAACAGCTTTATTTGCAAGAAGGCAGGACATTAGAATTGCCTTCGGAGTATTTTGTGTAGCCAGTGCTGTAGAAATAGGTAAATAAATCTACAGCTTCTGGACCAAGCCGCTCCAACCAAAGGTAGAATTGTGCAGCTACAGGCTGACTGTGGGTTACACAGTAGTAAGATTCAAAACTGACATATGTAGAAAACTTAGTGAATTGTGGATCAACATAAATCAATATAAATTGACAGTTGGAAAAAGAAAGATTTGAATGTATGAAATGTATTTGAAATGTTTCACAAACTGTCATGTCGGAAAGGAATCTGATAAAGCTTGGATCTTTTCATCTGCATCAACTCTTGATAAATTATCAAAATAACTCATCCAAGAAAATAACAGTTGTATCTGACAACACCATATAATCATCGAAAATGAAAATTTAACCAGCAGCACAAGAAGAATTAAAAGTTGCCATTCTTACAAACCAGTTAATGTTGTTTGGCTGAGATAGTAGGAACTGCAGATGCTGGAGAAGCTGAGATAACAAAGTGTAGAGCTGTATGAACACAGCAGGCCAAGCAGCATCAGAGGAGCAGGAAAGCTAACGTTTTGGGCCTAGACCCTTAGCTATGAAGAGAAACTGGACCAACTGGTTTGTTTTCACTTGAATGTCAGAGGCTGAGGGACAACCTGATAGAGGTTTACAAAATTACGAGAGGTGTTGATAAACTGGATAGTTGGAGTTTTTCCCGCCCAGGGCTAGAAATTTCAATTACGAGGGGAAGTAGGTTTAAGATAAGAGGGAGAAAGTTTAAAGGAGATGTGAGAGGCAGGTTTTTGCACAGAGGGTGGTAAAGGCCTGAATGCGCTGCCAGAGGACATGGTAGAAGCAGATACAATAGCATTGCTTAAGAGGCATCTTGACAGATACATGAATAGAGGGATATGGAGCACTTAGAGGCAAAAGTTTTTAGTGTGGAAGGCGTCATGTGTCAGCGCAGGCTTGGAGGACCAAACGGCCTGTTTCTGTGCAGTACTGTTCTTTATTCTTTGTTCATTATAGACTGATTACAGCAAGGATACTGAAAGTTCTTCTGTTCCTCTCTCATGCTCTCTAAATCTCAGAAATCAGTGCCAATGAAAAAGCAACATGGAAAAACTACCATTCACAAAAAAGCCAAGGTTACCACAAGTTTCACCAATCCTGAAGGAAGAACTCAACAGCTAGACCACTGGGACTCAGGTTTTACTCTTGCCCTTCAACTATTCGCCAGCTTTAAACTGAAATTACCTTCCTGTATGCTCGGGCTTTCTTCACCCAATCCTTTTTAAGCTAATTACCTGTGTTGTATGTATTTAATGCTGTATTTGCTCAATTTTCTCAAAATTAACAGGTGACAAATATTCAGTTTCACTCAGGAAAACCCTTGTAATTGACTTTGTTTCATTTTTAACTAAGTTTTATGTGAAGTGCTGTAGCTGCATACTGAAAATAGATTTTAAAAATTGTTGCAATCATCCAAGAGAGGGTTAAAGAGAGTCAAACTAATCACTCCTGTCAAGTATTTGTAACAATAGGTAATAGTTGCATCTACATCAGAGATGGTAGGAACTGCAGATGCTGGAGAATCCGAGATAACAAGGTGTGGGGCTGGATGAACACAGCAGGCCAAGCAGCATCATAGGAGCAGGAAAGCTTGACGTTTCAGGCCGAAGATGCCTCACAGAAATCTTTCAATGTCTTTTACACCAAGTTACATTGTAGAATGGTTACATGACACATAATTTGGCTCATTATGTATGTGCCAACTCTTTGTATTTACCACGGAGATAGCTGACACGATGCATGGAGCTATTATACAGAGAGGGGATAAACCACAGTTAGTGTCTGTGGATAAGGGGTTCTTCAAATCGAATAACAGAGCAACTGCTGAGAGAATATTTGCTGTTTGGCTGATGAATCAGAAGGAAGCAGTTGCTTTCATTTGCAAGATGTAGAGAATTCTCTGGGAAACCACATAACGCGCAAAAATAGTTCTGCAGAAATTATTCAAGAAAGCGCAATTTCTTGACAAGCCGTGGATAAGGAATGATTTGGAGTTAAAGATGTTGGATTTATGTGAACGCATGCTGATGCTATCCATAAAGAATGGACATTGAACTCAAACAGCAACTTATCTTCTTCACTAGGTGATCTTGTGTTAAAAGCTTCCTGTTAATGGTTGAAAGGCAATTAATGGAGGTATAAATCAATAGTTCAGGAATGAAGCTGTGGCTCAGTGGAAGCATTCCCACCTCTGACTGTTAGCTTTGAACAAGCAAGCAAAGACCTTGGGTCCATCGACATTAGCATGTCTACAGACTTTAGGTTTTCTTTATTCGTTCATGAGTGTCACCGGCAACTCCATCATCTGTTGCTCACCTCTAATTTCCCTTAACCTGGATAGCTTGCTAGGGTCAGTTCACAGAGCCATTAAGGGTCAACTAGAATACTCTAGATTTGGAGTCACATCTCGGCCAGTGTAGGTGAGAAAGGCAGATTTTCCTTATGGGTATTTGTTGACAATTGACAACGGTCTCATAGATTAGTTTATTTTTAAATTCCAGATTTATTAATTGAATTCAAATATCACTAATGGTCGGATTCAAACCAATGTCCACGCTGTCACTTCTCCAAGTACGACTGATGTATCCAAGAGGACCAAGGCATGCTGTGTCTCTGGGCCATCGCCAATTCCAACTAGCACACAGAAAACAGGGGGCAACGTATTGTTGACCTACATGGAATCACAACAGAGGAAACAGGGAATGGAGTTGTCTGAATGACATAGAACTGTAATAGCAGTGAAGAAGAGGAAGGATGAATGAGGCAAGAGTGTCCTCCAATTATTCTGTTTTGGAAACTGGTGAATGCCATGGTTCCACTTGAGAGTACACCCAGAGCCAAGTCTATTACACAAAAGACAACACACATCTTCAGAGAAGCAGGAAGAAGATGGAAGACTGGCTTAGATTATTCCATAGTCAGGGGAATTGACAGGTGTTCCTGTGGTGTTAAACATGACTTCAGGATGGTATGTTGTCTTCCTGGTGTCAGGTCACAGAGCGACTGCAGGACACCTTTATGAGGGAGGGCGGAACAGCCAGAAGTCATGGTCCACATTGGTACCAATGACAGAGGTAGGAAGAGGGGTGAGGTCCTGAAAGCAGAGTTCAGGGAGTTAGGAAGGAAATTAAATAGCAGAACCTGAAGAGCAATAATCTCAGGATTACTTGCAGTACCATGTGTTAGTGAGCATATGAATGGGAGAATTAATCAGCTGACTGGTGTAGAGATTTCTGCAGAATTGAGACCAGTTTTGGGACAGGTGAAATCTCTACAAGCTGAATAGGTTACACCTTAATAATGGGACTGGAATTGATATTCTTGTAGGGGAGTATGTTGATGCTTTTGGGATTGGCTTAAACTACTTTCTCAGGGGGATGGGAACCTGAGGAGTAACCCAAATTGGAAGGATGTAAAGTTAGGAAGAATAAAATTTTTTAAAAATTGCTAGGAAGACTAGAAGACAGGAGAAACAAAACTGACGATCAAGTATTTTTGAATGCAAAGTGACTTAAAAAAGACCAAGTTAAGAGCATTCTAACCTGAATGCATGCAGCATTCACAATAAATTAGACAATCTAAAGACTAAGAGATATGTGAGTATGACCTCTCCATGGATCTGCCTGACTCACAGTGATCTCCAGCATTTTTTGTTTTCAGTACAGATTCCAGCATCTGCAGTAATTTGCTCCTACTATGGGTATGATCTAGTTGCCATTACAGAAACATATCTGTATGCTGAGCAGGAACGAGAACTGAATAGTCAAGGAGATTTGATTTTTAGGATGGAGAGACCAAAGAAACGGAGATAGAGTTGCACTGATATTTAAGGATAGAATCAGCATATTAGTAAGGGAGGATCTCAGATCAGAAGGACAATGTGTGGAACCTGTTTGGGTATTGTTAAGAAACAGCAAGGGGCAGCAGACAAGGGATGGAATTATTTGTAGGCCACTAAATAGTAGTGTGAGATACAGTGTTAATCAGGAGATGAAGGAAGCCTGTAGTGTGGGCAATACAGTTATTATGGGTGACTTCAACCAGCATATAGAATGCATAAACAAATTGAATACATAAACAAAGTGTGGAGCACGGGTTTCTGGAGGCTGTTAGAGTTCATTTTTGAGAACAATATATTGAGATGATGAGAAAACATGCATTTTTAGACCCAGTATTATATAATGAAGAAGGGCTAATTGACAATCTTTTTACAAAAGAGCCTTTGGGGATGAATGAGGATCATACCAAAGGATTTTACGCGTGCTGGAACATGAGGCTGTTCATTCTGAAGCAAAGGTGGCAAATTTGAATAATGGGAATCATGAAGGCTTGAGGCACAAATTGGCTGGAGTGAATTGGAAAAACACATTAAGAGGCATGACGATACATAGACAATGTTGACTGACCTCTCTGTAAGTTTGTTCACCTCAAAACAATGTATTGTTGCTGTAAGCCATGTAATCAATCTTCAAAGACTGTACATTGACAATGCTTTGAGGTGAAAAAACTTTAAAAAAGGTCAGTCAACCATGATAACATTCGAAGTTCAGGATCACATAAGGTTGAAAGCAAAGGCCTGTAAAGTTGTCAGAAATGGCAATATATCTGAGTAGTGTTTAACGTAGGACAAAAGGAGGATCACAGAGTTGCTACGAAAAGAACATAGGAGCATGAGAAATAGGAGCAGGAGTAGCCCATTCGGTCCTTCAAGCCTCCCCTGCTACTCACTGATGTCATGGCTTACCTGCCCCAGTCCCCAACACCTATTTTGTGCCAGCTCAGCATACCCATCAATCCTTTGATATTTCAAAAATCTATCCACTGCCTCCTTAAATAATTACAGTGATCTTGTCTTCACATCTCTCTGGGGTAAAGAATTCGAGACATTCACTACCCTCTGGGGGAAAGGACTCCTTAACATCTCAGTTCTTTATGAACATCCCCTTATTCTGTAAATATGTCCCCTAGTCAAGACTACCCCACTAGTAAAAACATCTTCTCACAATCTATCCTGTTCAGGTCTCTCAGCATCTTATACATGTCAGTAAAATCATCCTTCATTCTTCTCAACTCAAATGAACAAAGGGAGAATCTGTTTAGCTGTTCTCGATAAGTCAAGCCCTTAATTCCAGAATAGGCTTAGTGAATCCTTTTTGAAAAGTCTTCAATGTATGTTTATCATTTTCTTAACTATGAGGACAAAACCTATATACAGATTCCAAGTGCAGCCTCATCAACACCTTGCACGGTTGTAAAAAGACTTGCCTATTTTAAAACTTTAATGCCTTCACAACAAAGGCCAAAATTTCATTTGCTTTCTTAATTACTTGGTGTACTGCATGTAACTTTATTTGAGAGTTTCATTCTCAGGAACATCCACACCCTTAAGGTGCTGCATGTGTTTGGCATCTCTCCCTCATTAAATAATAGTCTGCCTTTTAAATTTTTCCCATCAAAGTGCATAACCTCACAATTTTGATCATTAAACTTGATTTGCCAAGTCTTTGCCACTCACTCAAACTATCTAAATTGCCTTGATGACTCTCATAGAATCCCTACAGTGTGGAAGCAGGCCCCTTGGCCCAACAAGTCCACACCGAACCTCAGAGCATCCCACCCAGACACATCCCCCTAATCTACATCTCCCTGAACACTACAGGCAATTTAGCATGGCCAATCAACCTAACCTGCACATCTTTGGACTGTGGGGGAAACCGGAGCACCCAAAGGAAACCCACACAGACACGGGGGGAATGTGCAAACTCCACACAGACAGTTGCCCGAGGCTGGAATCAAACCCAGGTCTCTGGTGCTGTGAGGCAGCAGTGCTAACCACTGTGCCACCGTGCCACCTAATGTCCTTGGCACAACATGTCCTTCCACCTATTTTTGTATCATCAGCAAATGTGAATACTTTACACTCTGCTCCTCCTACAAGTCATGAACATATAGAGTAAATACTTGAGACCCTGAGATTGATCTTGTGGCACTTTGTTAGTTCTATATTTCCAACCTGAAAAAGACCTACAAATCCCACCTTATATTTTCAGTGTGCTAACCAATCCTCAATCTATGCTAAGGCATTACTCACAATAATCTGAGCTCCTATCTTGAGCAATAACCTTTTATATGGTATCTTATCAAATGACTTCTGAAAATCTAAATACACTATAACGACCAATTCGTCTTTATTAAACTCTGTTTCATTACATACTCAAAGAACTCTAGAAAAATGGGGAACATGATTCCTTTTTCACAAAGCCATATTGTCTCTGTTTGATTGTGTTAAGCTTTTCTAAATGTCCTGAAACTTCTCCCTTAGTAATGGACTCCAGCATTTTGCCAACAACAGATATTAGGCCGAGTTGCCTATAGTTTTCAATTTTCTGTCTCCCTCTCTTCTTGAATAGCAGTGTCACATTAGCTGTATTTCTAATTGTGGAGATTCTCCTGAAATCCATAGAGTTTTGGAATTTTGCAATCGATGCATCTTCTAACTCTGCAGTGACTTTCTTTAAAACCCCTGGATTTAAGCAATCTGGTCTTGGAAACTTGTCTGCCTTTAGTCCTATTGGTTTGTCATCAAATACGTTGTCCCTCGTGGTAGAGAATGTTGTAAGCTTTTTCAACCATATAGCACCTTGGTGTTCAGTTACCTTTTGGGATGTTTATAATGTCCTCCACAGTGAAGACTGATGTGAAATATTAGTTTAAATTATCTGTCTTTTCCCTATTCTCCATTATCAGTTCCGCAGATGCAAGAATCTCAATTTCACTTCAGCTGCTCTCCTTCCATTATGTGCACATAGAAGCTCCTGATCTTTGTTTATCCATATTTCATACCAATTTACTTTTGTAATCAATTTTGTCCAGGTTTTCAAGTTTTGTTAGTCATCAGCAACTAGTTGCCAAAAAAAATCCCAAACTCTCTGTCCTACCATTAGATTTTGCTGTTTTATACGCCTTATTTTTTGATTAGGACTCACCTTGATGACTTTTATTAACCACTAGTGATTCATCCTTCTCATCAAGTGCTTCTTTTTGGCCAGAATTGATTTCTGCTGAGTTTTAAGAAATTTCTGCTTAAATATCTGTCATTGCTCATTCACCAGCTTCCCCCGTTAGTCTATTTCTCTGGCCTACATTAGACAACTTTTCTTTCATGCCTTTGCTATTGCCCTTAGTTAGGTTGAGATCACTGGTATGAGACCCAACAGCTCTCCCACAAACCAGGTTTAAAAATCTGCCATTGACAATTGCTAAACCCCGGAGCATCCTTAATTATAAGATCTCTTATTAATCCTCCCTCATTACAATTTACTAGATCTAAAATGGCTTCTGCCCAGGCAGATTCTGCAATGTCCGTTCTAAGAAACAATCCCTGATACATCTATATGTTCCATGTTGCTCTTGCACTGATTTGTCTAGTCAATATTCAGATTAAAATCCCTGAGAATTGTGGTGCCCTTTCACATGCCTCCATTATTTCCCAATTTATTCATTGTTCTGTCATGAGGCATCTCTTCGACGACCTATAGACAATTCCCACCCATGACCCCTTTCCCGGAATATTTCTTATTTTCACATCATGGTCAATTGCACATATATCATTACTCACCATTGTGTTGATACCTTCCTTTATTAAGGTCAGAAATCACAAGACAACCAGGTTATAGTTCAACAGGTTTATTTGAAATCACAAACGTGCACAACGCTGCTCCTTCATCAGGTGAAGGAGCAGCACTCAGAAAACTTGTGACTTAAAATAAACCAGTTGGATTATAACCTGGTGTCATGTGACTTCAAAGCATGTCCACACCAGTCTAACACCTGCACCTCCACATTCGTACTTTTATTAAGAAAGCTACACCACTTCCTTTTTCTTTTAGTCTTTTCTTCTTGAACAATGAATACACTTGAAAAGTAGAATAGAATATAAATGCAATCTAGCAAAAAGCAAAATAAACTGCTTCAAAATGTACATACAATCAAATATGGGTCCATTACAGGCAGAATCAGGACAATTTATATTGGGGAATAGAGAAATGACAGAGAAGTTAAATGATTACTTTGTAGCTGTTTAATTCTGGAAGGTTTATTGTATCTTCTTGAAACAACTGCACAAAGGCCAATACCCTGTCTCCAAGTCACCCTTTATTTACACGTGCACAGTACAAGGAATCTGACCAGCCAGCTCAAAGCCTATCTGTAGAATGAAGAGATTCTCTGAATCTCCTGTTTCTATCTGTCAGCCAGGGTTCCCTGATTGGCCCAGGTCAATAGCCCCCATGAAGGATCTTATAGTTAATAAGAACCACCTGACCTTCATTCCAACCTCTACAATCTTGGAAGAGACCCAAGTACTTAGGGCTAATGCGGAGTTTAAGGAAATTCGCATTAGTAAGAAGATTATACTGGCGAAATTAACAGGACTAAAAATTTATACATCCTCAGAATCTGATATTCTATATCCCAGAGTTTAGAAGGCAGTCAGTCCTGGCGCTGGGCTCCTGTTTGCCTGGGCATTGTTGGCTTGCGGTTGGTCAAAGGTGCTGCCCATGTAGAGGCCAGTTCATGTCTACAGTTCAATCTGGAGAGCTGGTGAAACAGAAGAAATAATCACAGGACTGTTGGTTATTGCAGTCAGGAACTTGGAAGGTATATAGGGAGTGGAGTACCTTATAGAAGGGTTCAAAGTGTTGTGTTATATCTCAAGGCCAGTGCGTCAGTAGCTTTTAAGAGAAATGCTCTTGATATAATTATTGCTTCATAGCACATGAATGAGCATATAAAGATCTCCTGCTCCATCTTACCTTGGATCATTTGATGCACGACAGTCTGCTGGGACCATGCTCCGCTATTTTAAACTAACAACTTAATACTAGCCCAGGCACTCAAGTGTCTGAGAAATATTAAGTTCATATATAATACTGTGTAATAAATGTCGGCTGGATTCTTCAACAACAAGATATTCACACCCAATTTCTCATATTACAGGAGATAACGTAAGCAATGACATATCAGGGAAAACACTTCGTTGAAAGCAAACTCACACTATCTTTTTTACTTGAAGATGCTGTGATGTTTGTGCACAGGTAATACTTGGTTTTACTGCCCCAGCCATTATTTTGACAGCAAATTATGTGTCGTTATATTTACTTCCCATGTCACAAGTGAAAATAGTATTTGAAATTGAGTTAATTCTGTGAACGTAACGTTTTATTCTATTTAAATCATTTGGAAGATTCCAGCCAGTTACATCTTGAATGAGAAAGCAGCTTGTGTCACATGACATATTTGAATAATTAATAAGCCCCATCAAACTAGATTTCCATACAATCGTTATACAGGAACATTTCCAATCTATCAGCTCTTTCATATTTCGTGGGTAAGGAGCAATTTCACCAGTGACTATTTCTGTTTCTGTTAACTCATGACTTGCACTAAGATTTGGTACTTGATAGGCTATGTTTACTAGCTGTTCTTTAATTATTGTTTGGGAAACAACATTTTTAAGATGAATATTTAACTACTGGGGATAAAAATGACCAACAGCAATTAAAACCAGATCACATATTTAAAACTTGACTACTGACCACGGTAAGTAGATTAATCCAAGTTTTGTTGTAATCTCAAAATGGTGTCAGAAATGTCTAAGACGCTCCTGTGATAGATGATAGCAAAATTGAATCGGCAGTGTTGACACAGGTTTTTACAATAGAAAAAGAAAAATTGCATTGTTATGGCATCTTTCACTCTGTGGCATTGCAAAACACTTTAACGTATTGTGAAATATACTCACAGTTTTAGTGTAAAAGGTACAGCAACCGATTTCCACACCGAAAAGTTCCAAAAACAGAAATGAGGTCATTTCAGTGAAGATAGTAGAGGGGTAATTATTCGCCAGGACACTGACAAAAACTGTTATGCTCTTCTTGTGAAAATTGCTGTGGACTTCTTCTATGTATGACTGAGGGAGAAGAATGGACATAGGTTTTTCATTTATTCAAAAGATGGCACTTGTGGCAGCGTAGCATTCCTTCAGTATCGAAGGAAATATCATCTTGGATTATATATTTAAGACTATGGAGTGAAACACACAATTCTCAGTGGCAAGAAAGCACAGTCACAACCTGTTGAGAGAAAAGGAAGAAGAAAGATTGTGACAAATGGAATTATAGCTTATGACAAGATGCGTCCTGCCTATGAAAAATGGAAAAGAATGTGTAAATTTGCACTAAAATTAGGTTTTTATTTTGGTTCTGACTTCCTGAGAAGTTATGAAATTTGGTGCACCATGCAGTAAAATGGGCAAAATTGCAACGCTACTACTTTGAGCCTGAGCTGATATGTTATTGCTTGGAAAAATTGTAACAGTGGCTTCTGTTCTGCTTCTACGGAGTTAATTTCTTTTCTTTCCATAAATGTGTTTTCTGATCTTGTGCTTGTGAGTCAAAATCTCCTGACTTTGCTGTTATCTTTTAAAGAGAAAACCATTAGCTTTTGCCTACATTTAACTGTGCTGAATTGAAAATAAGCATCATTAGTGAAAGGTATTTACAAATAATTTAAAGATAGAGCTAATCAAGTTGCACTCAAAAATTGAATGACAGTAATGTAATGAAGTTTTGGTTGCGTGCACAAAATAGTTTATGTTTTAGTTAATCTTTTATATGTTATTTTATGTTCGGTTATGATTTTTAAAGTTCTTGCTTTAGATAATGGAACTAATTTTTCATTAATGACTATTTTAGTTATTGTTTTCTAGTCAATACAAAAGCTCACATTTTCCCCTTGATTAAAAAAATGCCTGTTACATTATCCAATGCCTGTTATCCATTGCTAATGGCTTCTTTTCCCAGAAACCGTTTTTTTTAACACTAGTAGTTTTTATTCTTCTCGCTGATAAATTAAATGAAATTTCATTACTCTTGTTCAGTTAATGGCATTTATTTATGGTAAGCTGTCTGAGGCCACAGTGCTTTTTTGCACCTGAGAGTGCTTTCCCATAGGGCATCTGGAGCACTGAGGTAAAATTTGGCCAGCTGCCCCCTCATGGCCTACTGGGACCCTCAATCCAATTGAAGCATCTTAGCAAATGTGAATTTCAAGGTTACACCTGGGTGTTCAAGGGCAGTGCCAAGTGTAATTGCCACTTAGATTGTGGATTAATCTGATTTGCGATCTATTAGGTTTGATTCTTCCTCTTTCCCCGAGCTAGGATTATTGTGATAGTTTAAGATAATGGAATCTTATGGAGAAGGTCGTGTAGACATTCAGATTCAGGCACTGCAGATAATATGATTAATCTCAAAGCGCTTTCAGTAGGGTCACACCTTCATACATTTAATTGGTGAAGAGCGGGCCGGGGAAAAGAAATAGCTAACTAACTCACTCCATTTCAGACAACTGGATAAAAACCAACTTAATCCATCAAAAGGTTTCCCTGTGTACACTTTACATATTTATTACTGCTAGACCATTCCATTCAGTGCTTTTTTCGAAGCTTCTCCTTTTCAGCGTGTGATGTAATGCCAAACTAGTCTTTTAACCCTTTTTTGTCTCAAGAATTATAAACTGCCATATGTTGAATCACAGTTAATCAAATCATCACTTTTGTTGGATTAACATATGCATGTATACACAGAGAAGACTCAGATTTAAATGTGCTCCCTATTGATAAAGTCTTTAATTCAGAATATAAATTTACATGATAATCATTTCGTTTTGTGGTCCAGTAAGGTCCTATATTGTTAGCCATTGTAAGATAAAATGAAAAAAAAAATGATGTGCATCTTTACGTGGAAATAATAAGAGCTGTATTTAATTGCACTGTACAGAAATAATAAAATACGAGTACACCATGGACGAATTATATTGTTAAATGTTGTCTTATAATTCTTTATTACTTGGTGTTAAATTTTCTCGTTTGTTTTGCATTACATTACTAAAAAGTCGATTAGAAATATTTGCTATTGTGTTTAAGACAAAGAGAGTCAGACTAATTGCTGCAGATCCAAGCAATGTTATATGTTCCTGATTATACTGCACTCCAAAATTCTTAATGTAGATCTGTTATTGTCATTGCTGCCATGACATTTAGATATTTCAGCTAATGTGTGACTGTGACTCAAATCCTGTGAATGTTTTGAGCCAGTTTCCTTGTTGACACCGCCTCCTTGTATGAACACCTTTCATGATCAGAGATGTACAGATCTATCCCACATTTTATGAGGTTCACCTTGTCCCATAAGTACTAAAGGACGAATTCATTGTTAAGAACTTTCCCATTTGCAGTTAAAGGGCTTTTTCAAGTAGGCTTCCTGATGCCTGGTCAACTGTAGCTCAGAGAGATTTTTCTCAAGCGGTCTTCTGCCATTCATCTTATTAATCTTTGTCAATCTTCATCTCATAAATCATGGCAAGTGCTTGGCACGTCAAGGAGATTCTGACATTTGATGTTGCTGGCGCCATATTTAAATCTCAGTTGCTGATCAGACTCCACCATCCAGACTTACTTGTCAGGATGATCCCAATTGCACTCTCTCCGCGGATGCTGCCCAACCCACTGTGATTTCCAGCATTTTTGTTTTCAGTACAGATTCCAGCATCCGCAGTAATTTGCTCCCAATTGACTACAGCCCAGTCCCTGGCCTGATGTCTCCACAACACCCTGAATGACCTGCCTAAGCTGATTGCACTTGACCTGCATCCCTGACTGTGGCCCAATTCCCAGAATGCAAGGGCATGAATCCCTAGATTCTGGCTGTCTGACTCACCATGGTCAACTCCCTGGACTGGAATCAGATGAGCCCTTTTATTGCCAATAGTGCCACCCCCGGCTTACTGTCGCCCCCTTGACTCTACAGGACTACTCCTTTGGTTTTTAACAGTTACTTCATTTCCTTGAAACAAAAGCAAAGTGTTTGCCCCTTTAACCAATGTGTTGTATCTTTAGTGTTGGCATAGCATGATGTCGCAGAGTGACATGTCCATCTCTTGACTGCTCAGTGCTCCCCACCATAACAAGCTGTCTGCTTCTCCCTCCTCACTAAACAACAATGCAAGCCACAGTGGCTGGAAGTCTGGAACTGAAAATGAAGACCCTGTGTACTGAGAAAACAAAGTGACCCAAACAGAACCTACAGGCTGAAAGTCAGTACTGAGTGTGCATGTTCAGAAAGCAACGTGAAATAGACAGGGCCTCGCAACCTCCTTGTAAACAGAAAACAAGTAAGTGTTAAGAAAGCATTAACAGCCACAAAGTGCATCCTGTGCAGGTGAATGAAACATTTATGTGATGCTTTGCACTAAGCAACCCAGGAGAAACAAGCAAGCTGTAGATGTCTCTGATGTCCAGACTGTCCAAGGCTGAAAGTGATGTGTGAGTAGGTCTGAGAGCAGGCATGGTGACACGGTGAGGCTGGCGTTCTGCTACTTCTAACTTGTGTAGACTAAGAGTGAAGGAGGATGGTGACCATGGAACATACTGGAAGTTTGTGCTGAAGACACAGTTGGATGATCATCAACACCACAATTGGTGAGCTGCAGCTGCTCGGTACCCATTCTGCGTTTGTATGTTTCGTTATTGTGCTGGTTCTTGGTGAAGGAGAAAAGAATTGGAAGGAGAAATAATGTGACCAGCTGAATTAATAAGATGCAAATGTATGGAAAAAAATAGTTGCCATTCTATAGTGAGACTCTGTAGTCATCATTTAAGGCTGAAAAGGAAAATCAAAAAGCCTTTGCTTCTTGTCAATGCTCTGATATTTTTTTCATTCTCACTTTATGTTGCCAATTTGCTCATTGATCAGGCCACACCAGAGACGAAAAATTTCCACATCTTGTTTCTGCATATGTCAATTAGATTTTTTTTTCTATTAATGCCTTTTTTCCACTGTCTCTGTTATTCCATTGCTACATATCGGTAGTCAATATTTTTTTTTGTATTCACTTGAGGGAAGTTGACACTGTTGGCTGGCCAATATTTACTGACCATCCCAAGTTGCCCTTGAGAAAGTGGTGCTGAGCTGCCTTCTTGGACCGCTGCACTCCTCCTGCTGTGCAATCACCCATGATGCTCTTTGGGAAGGAATTCCAAGATTTTGACCCGGCGACAGTAAAGGAGCGGCGATATATTTTCAAGTCAGGATGGTGAGTGGCTTGGAGGGGAACTTTAAGGGGGTGGTGTTCCCATATGTCTGCTGCCCTTATCCTTCTAGATGGAAGTGGTCATGGGTTTAGAAGGTGCTATTTGAGGAGCTTTGCTAAATTTCATCAGTGCATCTTGTAGATAGTATGATAGTACACATTGCTGGTACTGAGTGCCGGTGGTGGAGAGTGGCAGTGGGTAAAGCAAATGTGGTGGCAATGAAGTGGACTCCTTTGTCCTGGATGGTCTCAAGCTTCTTGAGTGTTGTTGGGGCTGCACCCATCCAGGTAGGAGGGGAGCATTCCATCACACTCCTGACTTGTAACTTGTAGATGGTGGACAGGCTCTGGGGAATCAGGAGGTGAGCCATATGCTGCAGGAGTCCTAGACTCTGGCCTGCTTTTGTAGCCTTTGTATTTGTATGGATAGTCCAGTTAAGTTTCTATTCACAGGCAAACCCCAGAATGTTGATAGTGGAGAAGTCAGTAATTGAGCTTCAGGTGGTTAGATTATTCATGGACATTGACTGGCATCTGTGTGACACAATGTTATTTGCCACTTTTCAGCCCAAGTCTGGATATTATCCAGGTCTTGTTGCATTTGGACATAGAGTCATAGAGCCATAGAGATGTATGGCACGGAAACAGACCATTCAGTCTACATGGATTGCTTTAGTATCTGAGGATTTGTGAATGGTGTTGATTATTATGCAACCACCGACAAACACCACTATTTATGACCATGTGATGGAGAGAAGGTCATTAATGAAGCAGCTGAAGATGGTTGGGCCTAGAACACTACCCTACTCCTGCAGTGGTGTCCTGGAGCTGAGATGACTGACCTCAAACAAGCACAACCATCTTCTAATGAGCCAGGGCCATTGGAGATTTCTCCCCCTGATTCCCATTGGATCCAGATTTGCTAGGGGTCCTTGATGCCACACTCAATCAAGTGCAACATTGATATCAAGGACTGTCACTCTCACCTCACCTCTGGAATTCAGCTCGTTTGTCCATGTTTGAACAAAGGCTTTAATGAGAGCAGGAGCTGAGTGGCCCTGGAGGAATACAAATTGGGCATCATGTCGGGAGTGTGATGGAATACTCTCAACTTGCCTGGATAAGTGCATCTCCAATAACGCTCAAGAAGTTTGACATCATCCAGCACAAAGCAGCTCACTTGTTTGGAACTCATCCACCAACATCCCTCCCTCCATCACCAACAGTCAATAGCAGCAGTATGTTCAATCTACAAGATGTACTGTAGAAATTCACCAAGGCTCCTCGGACAGCATTTTCTAAGGTTATGACCACTTCCACCTGGAAGGACAAGGGCAGCAGATACATGGGAACACCAGCACCTGCAAGATCCTCTCCAAGCCACTCACCATCCTGACTTGGAAATATATGGTTATTCCTTCACTATCACTGGATCAAAATCCTGGAACTTCTTCTCTAATAGCATTGTAGGTCTACCTACAGCACATGGATAGTAATAGTTCAAGAAAGCAGCTCACCACCACCTTCTCAATGGTAATTAGGGGCGGGCAATAGATTTAGCCTAGCCAGTGATGCCCATGCCTCACATCCCATGAGTGAATAAAAATAAAGCTGTTCAAAGTAAGTTAACATTATAGTGTTCTAATTGAAGGTGTGAGGGTTCCACCTTATGCTATTAGAGTGTAGTGGAGAAGTCACACTAAACACTGACTTCTGGAGTGCTGCACGGATGTGAATGCTACCCCCTCCCTTCTGTACAGCATTCCCCACCGCTTCTGTGCTGCTTGATGCCTAAGTCAAGTACAGCCCCAACAGCTTTGGAACTGGAGTATGGCTTTCAAGGGGTCTAGTCTTAGAAAAGTAGGTGGAGCCTGAGGCCTCAAGCCCAGGCTGAGGAAGGGTTGGAGCCAGGGCCACGACAGGTGAGCCGCAGATTTGCACGAGCATGAACCACAATAAAAGTGGTCATATGCCTGTGTCAGGGATGGCAGGACCACTGAGAGGAACTGAAGCAGGCACCCAACCCCCTATCCCACACACCAGACCTCGTTACCACATAGCCTGCCATTACACACTCCCTGTTGTTAGTCACTAACAGTCCGCATTAACAACAATTCACCCTCCCAGCCTGATTGTTAGGAACTCCTTTGTCTCTCTCTTTGGGCTCTATCCTATTGTTTACTCCCTATCCCACCCATCTGCCTATCTTCTTCATATAAACTGACGTTTTCCCAGCCACCATCAGTTCTGAGGAAGGGTCACCGGACCTGAAACGTTAACTCTGTTTTTTGTCTTCGCAGATGCTGTCAGACCTGCTGAGCTTTTCCAGCAACTTTGTTTTTGTTCACAACCACTTGAGACTGAGGAGGGCAGCACTGAACCCAGCCTGAGCCGGAGACAGCGCTGTGCCTTTAAGGGAGATCTGTCCTGCGCTGTTTCTTTTGCAGAGAGGTGTTGCCACTGTGGAGCCAGAATGTCTGCTTCAGAAGCAATGGGTAAACAGCTTTGAGCTCCACAGTGTTTCTTTTTACAAAAAAAATGCCAGGAGTGGGTAGAGTCAGGCTCACACAGACCCAGGAAGGCTTGTTTGATTTTCAGACCTGCTGAGCTCTTCCAGCAACTTCGCTTTTGTTTGATTTTCAGTTGGTGAGAGGGTTTCTGCTAATTGTTGAGTTAAAAGCTTGAGTTCCTGGCTGCTGGAGTGAAGTCTTAGAGAGTAAGGATTCCTCTTAAAAATCAGAAGGGGAGGGTTGTTTCTTTCTTCTGCTGCTAGAGTGAGACGACAGATTAAAACTGTGAGATTAAAACTGTTTTGCTAAATTGCTATGCTGAGTATGTGTTTGTAGGATGCTGCTATGTTGGAACAGTGGATGATTAGTAGTTAAATAACGTATTATTTTATTAAGAATTTCAACAGAGTCAAAGTTGTGCCAGTTTTTATTTTTTTGTTTGTTTTTAACAATGACAGAAGAACATGGTGTGTTTTGCTCAGAGTCTAGTAGTTGGCCAATCGAATGACATCCAGAATAAAGGACCTTACAGTTGCCTTTAAACAAAATAAAGTTAGGGTCCAGGCTATCTCCTAGATATGTTGTTGGGGGTTTGGTCTGGTCCATAAACACCCTGAGGTGAAGAAGACACAGCTCCTGGCCTGAAGGACGCATGTTCAACGGGAGATGGCGATAGAAATGCCATGAGCTTGCCAGCTCTCCACCCTGTTTCTTCACTGTGTTTCAAATCCTGTTGTAACCCTGAGCCCGTTTTCGGAAGAGTGGGAATAGGAGGTAAAAGAGAAGGCTTCAGAATTACTAATCACTGCCCCTGCTGAATGCAAGACATTGCCTGCTCCCACTGTTTCGCAGCCAATTCCAAAACATGGCTGATTCAAGGCTAGGAAGTGAACTCCTGATATTTTTTTCTCTGTGTGTGTGTGTCTGAAACATTGAACCACAGTTTTTCATTATAATATGTTCACTTCTTTAGGGTAAATGTACTTGTAGGTTTGATGCCATGGAATAACAGATCAGTGTGCCGGAACTTTTGTACATTCTACATGCTTAAACTTGCATTATATACTCATTATTTGAAAATTCCTGTTATTGCTTCATTCAATACTGTTTCATTATAGGATACCTTTACATGGCATCTAGTTCACCAACTTATACACATGCTCAGCTATAAATAATTATCAACAAGTTCAATAAACACTGCGTACTCATGTTCATCTCTAATTATCTTTTATTTTCAAATGACCTCTTAAAATACAATAGATGGAAAGGAGATCAGAACATAGATCATTTTATCAATAGCAAATTGGAAAAAAAAAGCCTTTTACCTTCTGTGACAGCAATGCTGCTATAGGCTTCAAAGGTTAGGTCATTTCAAAGATTAAAAGTAAACAATGAGATTTTAAGGGCATGGCATGTCTTTCTACATTACATAACAGTGGGATGGATCTTTGTAGCTGGTTGTGTTTTCCTGGAGCTTAAACAGGGATGGCAAGGTAAACTGTGGTTCATCTATTCGAGATAAGATTATATAACATTTCAAAATGTCGACTAAAACAGTGACATAAAACCCTGACAGAAATAGTGTTGAGTGTAACAGTTTAGATTTTAATTTAAAATGAATTAATGTCTATTGTGTAATAGCAAAGAAAGAGAAATAATCACTAATTTCAAGTTTCGTGTAAAAATAGGACAAAACCTCAATGCAAGTACTGCGAGACAAGTGATCATGCTGTGTTAATGTTTAAAAAGTAAATATTTACAAACATGTAAGATTAAGTCGTTCCCATCTTCCAGGTACAGCATGCTAAAATTGGACAAGTGCACAAGTCTTGACAAATGTTATTCTTGTTAAATGTTTAAACCACTTAGCTTTTAGAGGATTTGAATCAATATATTATCCACTGGAGGTTATCATCAAGCTTACGTTAAGCATCATTATTTGATTATTACGAGAAGTGCACAAATATAACAAGAAAAGAAACACAGTATGAAATTATTGAAAACAGCACAACTTTCTCAAACCATCTTCCTTTGCATGTCATGGTACAATAAGTACATTGGTATATATTGGCTGTGAACCTCTTAAATCCCCAAACAAATAGGCTTTCAAACTGTTGGCATTTTCTATACGATTTTGCCATGTTCTCTGGACATCCTGAAGTGCATCACAATTTTTATTGGTGCCTTCACAATCATATCATTAAATACAAACAACACGTGAATAAGTGACCAGTTTTGACCTTGTTGGTTGAGGGGATCAAGTTCTTTGGAGAATGATTTATTCTAGTCCATAGATTTCCATGAAATTCTTTATATCCAGTTGAGTAGGTAAACAGGCTGTCAATGTTATCTCCTTTTCCAAAAAGACGGCATCAGTAATACTGTAGCACTCCCACAACATTACACTACAGTCATGGAAAATCATGTGCTCAGTCAGTCTTTAAACATGAATCTGTGTCACAGTCTAAGGATTCTGGGCAGACTATAAGACCATAAGACCATAAGACATAGGAGTGGAAGTAAGGCCATTCGGCCCATCGAGTCCACTCCACCATTTAATCATGGCTGATGGGCATTTCAACTCCACTTACCCACACTCTCCCTTGATTCCTTGCGAGATCAAGAATTTATCAATCTCTGCCTTGAAGACATTCAACGTCCCGGCCTCCACTGCGCTCCGTGACAATGAATTCCACAGGCCCACCACTCTCTGGCTGAAGAAATGTCTCCTCATTTCCGTTCTAAATTGACCCCCTCTAATTCTAAGCCTGTGCCCACAGGTCCTAGTATCCCCACCTAACGGAAACAACTTCCCAGCGTCCACCCTTTCTAAGCCATGCATTATCTTGTAAGTTTCTATTAGATCTCCCCTCAACCTTCTAAACGCTAATGAATACAATCCCAGGATCTTCAGCCGTTCATCGTATGTTAGGCCTACCATTCCAGCGATCATCCGTGTGAATCTCCGGCTATTAAGGACCGAGATGAAGAGAACTTTTTTTCACCCAGAGAGTGGTGAGCCTGTGAAATTCCCTGCCACAGAAAGTGATTGAGGCCAAAACAACATGTATTCAAGAATGAATTACATATGGCTGTTAGGGAAAAATTGATCAAAGGGTATGGGAAGAAAGCAGGAGCAGGGTACTGAGTTGGATGATCAGCCATGAATATACTGACAGGTGGAGGAGGCTCGAAGGGCCAAATGGCCTACTCCTGCTTCTATTTTTGATGTTTCTATCGATAACTTTCTGACTCTGAGGTGCTACTAAGTGAGCCTTTTTACAACAAATGAGAATGGAAAATGTTGTACTCAGCAGGTTTGGTGGCATCTGTTGAGAGTAACAGTGGGGTGTGAATGTTTCAAGGGGATAGATTTGTTGCACCTACTCCCACTCCTAATGAGAAATGTTGATGGCAAACTGAACAAACTATTTAAAAAAAGGGTGGCCTTAAGAAGCTCCGCACCTCAGTAGATAGAGCCCTGCTCGGGAGGTCTGCTGGCCAAGCCAATTGGCTGGCAGCACCAACCGTCTAAACAGCACCAGGATTTAGTAGCGGACACTGCTGGGACTGCAAGAAGTCAGTGTGGATTCCAGACTCAGGTAATCTGGGAGTTTTGGCCAAGTAGAGATCGGGTAACCTAGAGAAGAGTGGGAGAGGTAAGTAGTGGGGTTTGAAGAACAGGAGGCATCACAAAAGGAGTATTACATTCTTGGGGGCACAAATCATTTCCCCAACATCCCCTCGAAAGAGTTACCACCTTTACTTCTTGCTTTGAGGGGCCTGTCCACTCTCACCCAGCCACTATCATCGACATAAAATGGCTGTGCAGGCAAAGTTAAGCTCTTAATTTACTTATTTCAGCAAATAAGGGTGACAACAGGCCCTTCACCTCCAAATCTATCATGGGAAACAGATCGTGAGTGGGGAGAGAAGGCAATAGACCAAACACCCATTATACTTTCTGTGCCAAAAGCTAATGCTTCATGTTGCCCATGACCCTTATTCAGAGCAATTTTTTTTCATTCATTCACAGGATGAGGGTGTTGCTGGTCAGGCAGCATTTATTGCCCATCTCTAATTGCCGTGATGGCAGTTAAGAGTCTAAAATCACATGTAGGCCAGAGCAAATAACAATTCTCTAATGGACATTAATGAACCCAATTTTTTTTCCTGGCACTCAACAAAGGATGGACAGTCATTATTAGACTTTTAATCCCAGATATTTATTGAATTCAAATTCCCCATGTGCTGTGGTAGGATTCAAACCCAGGTCCCCAGAACATTATCTGGGTTTCTGGATTAACAGTCCAGCAATAATACCACTAGGCCATTGTTTCCCTTGGTGACTTGGTATTCATTTGAAAAAAAATGTTTTTGCACCTTACAATGATTTATGTTCTAGAGTTGTACATACTTCTAAATTATTTACCTCAACAAATCAATCTCAACCTTAGAAAATAAGAGGGGGAAAATGGATTTGCTTGTCTTGTAAAATTAATTACACACTCAGGATTATCTAGCAAATCTTGTCCAATTACAGACTGGCTACGAATGTTGGACACTGTGGGCTGAAACTTATTGGAAATTGGCTGAGTGTCAATTTTGGAGTTTCATGGAGAGTTTCTCTCTGCTAGCAGACAGAAAAACGAACTGATCCCACCCAATCTGAGTGCAGTCACAGCCACTTTCCACTTCCGGTGCGCATTTACAATTCACATGAGGACGGAAGACAATGTTCAGCCTGGTGACACCTAATGGTCGCCAAAAGCCATCCCCTCCCTCCACCTCCTCCCCTCCCCTGACTGAAGCTCCATGTTCCTATTGCCCAGCATTCTGTGGCCAGTCCAACTGTGTTCCCATGGGCTGCATGGACTTATGGCTTCAGCTCTCAACATTACTCCCAAGGCAAGACCCTCCAGTTTAGTGTTATTACCATCATGCTGCATGTTCCCCCATCAAGACCATGGTCAGGGTGATTCTTGATAAAGCTCCTTCCGTCAATATCCAATGTCCTCCAGTGAATTATTATCTGTTTTTTTTAATTAATGCGTTGTGGACATTGTTGGCTGAGCCAACATTTATTGCCCATCCCTAATCGCCCAGAGGGGAGTTAAGAGTCAACCACATTGATGTGAGTCTAGAGTCACATGTAGGCCAGACCAGTTAAGCATGGCAGTTTCCTTCCCTAAAGGGCATTAGTGAATCAGATGAGTTTTTCCAACAATCGAAAAGGTCATCAATAGATGCTTGATTCCAGATTTTTAAAATTGAATTCAAATTCCACCATTTCACATGTTGATGTTCCTTCCTTCACACATATTATCCTCACTGCATCCAGCATGCCACCACCAGTCCCAGAATTGTGTTCCCTACTTCCCTACCAGCAGTAACACCTTCACTTTCATGGAGCTGACCCCCAGGGCTCACCATCGCCCACCCCTCTGGCTGATTTTGCTGGACAATCCCAGCTGATGCAGACTCCTGATTGAGCTGTCTACAGCCTCCCAGTTAATATTCCACGAATCCCCTGACTGTTTGCACTACACAAATCGTAGTGATGCCCATTCACTGCCCATGACCAGCTCAAGTAGTTGACTGGGTCCACTGAGATCAGATAATGAACCAAAGAACTGTGAATGCTGGAAATCAGAAACAAAATCAGGACCTGCGGGAGGGCGGCACAGTGGCACAGTGGTTATTACTGCTGCGTCCTGTGTTTCATCCTGTCCTTGGGTAACTGTCTGTGTGGAATTTGCACATTCTCTTTCTCCCTGTCTGTGTAGGGCCCCTGTCGGTGATCCAGTTTCCTCCTCCCAGTTCAAAGATGTACAGGTTAGGTAAATTGCCCCATAGTTTCCCGGGATGTTTAGGTTAGATGGATTAGCCATGGGAAAATGCAGAATGGGGTGAGTCTGGGTGGGATGTTCTTCAGAGAGTCAGTGTGGACTTGTTGGCCTGAATGGTCTGTTTCCACATTGTAGGGATTCTATGAACTCACAAGGTCTGGCAGCTTCTATGAAGAGAAAGTGGAGTTAATATTTTGGGTACAATGACCCTTCTTCAGATGGAGCTGTAATCTGCAGAATCATTAAGAATAAAAGCTCATAGATGATTTTATGGTGATTGTGATTGGGCCTAGCAACTACTCTCACTTCTCTTTCACATTCAGCTCATGCAGCCATGTTTGGGTCGAGGCTAAGATGAGACCAGGTGACAGGTAGTTTTGTTGAAACCAGAACTGAGCATCAGCAAGCAACTTAATGGCGACTAAGAGTGATAATTGGCCAGGTTCTGTATGTCCTCTCTTTTATGAATAACATATACTTGGACAATTTTACGCATTATCAGTATCGTTAACTTACTTTAGCTCAGGGGGGCAGCTAGTTTAGTTTAGAATGCACACAAAACTTAGGCAAAAACTTAACTTTGAAACAATAATTTTCCCATTCGAAGCTACGACCTTAAGTACAAACTCAGTGCAATGCTTAGCTCCTAACACCTTCTATCGATCACAGTATCAATGTGGAGCTGATGAATACTGTACATGAGGTCATAAAACACGTGTAATGAGTGCTTATGGCAAGTATCAGATGACTGATATCAGTTGGTTCACAGTAAAAATACAAAACTGAAAGGGGGCTAAAGAGGACTGGAGTGTGGAGAACGTATTTGAAATGAGAGATTTTTTTAAGTGTGCTTATTCTTCTGCAATGTTTGACTCCCCACCACCATTTTTCACTTTCAAACTTCTCTCATTGTGTCTGATTGTAACTTTTTCGGCTTTAAGCGACTACCAATGACAATTTGTTGAACCAATAGGACATACTTTTCTCCAGCCTGGCCACCTTTTAATTAAGGGCAGCTCAGCTAAAAGCACGTGACGCATTTTAAGATGTTGTGTTAATTTATTACTTAAGGCTGGAATTCCAAGCTGAGTTCATTAACTCCATTCTCAGTTTTCGGCCTGCAACTGAAGAATGACAGGCATATAGTGTTGGTCATATATTTGTCTGGAAAACAGGCCTTTACACATTGTTTTATAATCCACTTATTTATATATATAAGACTGCTGGCCATGGAATGCTTACTATGTTAACAAACATCCCCAAGAGTCATATCTAGTAATTTAAAAATTTGCAATTACTTGTGATACTCTGTATTAATTTGTACATTGATGAAAACATTTCAGTTATGCTCACATCATACAATCATTGTAACTTAGAGCTCTGAGTGTCTACATTTTGGTTTTTATGGTACCTAGTCATTTCTGATTATAACACATCTCCAAAGAAATTTTCTATGATTGGTTTATTTGTTGTCCATGAGGTTTGTGTCATGGTGATTGTCAGTTACCAAGCAGAGAGTTATGTTTAATGTGAACTCTTTCTACCACATTTGTTTAGTGAGATCTCACCTTTTATACTGAAGGAAATTACATCTTTTTGAGCCTGCGTTTTCAATTTAGTTGGACATGGGAGGGTCATGTCTCCCACCCTTTAAGGATGTTTAGGTTTTTTTTATATATTAACCCAATGGACACTTGAGAAATAAGGAATTTTCTTTACCTGCAATTAACTCTTTCATGTGCACAATCTCACTATTATTGCTTCTCTAGCAGTGATTAAATATTGTACATATTCCGGTTTTCCTTCTCACTTATATAACGTCAGGATTAAAGGTGAGTGACTGAATGGTTGAAGCGTCAGTAAAGCTGCTTCTTGTTTTTGAACTTTTATATTCAACGGGAATCAAGGGGTGGAACTTTCTTGCAGGTGTTAGGAATTATGCCTCAGAAAAATTTGCAATTCACAATTCATTCCAATTTGGCAGCATGAGGAATTTTTCACACTGGAGGGTGAAATAGGGAACCTGGTGTTCAGAGAGAGTCCCCTCAGTACTGGATGTCTGGCATGCGCACTGGGAGTGACGTGGGCGCTCCTGGGGAGACAGAAGAACAACATGAGGGAAACTCAGATGAAAACAGTCTTGAAAGGCTGGAAAAATTCTGTAACAAAGACGGCGCAAATCTCTTAACATTGTAAATACCTGAAAGGCTTAATTGTCGTCATGTGATAAGCTCTGCCCATCAGGACATGAAGGAGTATTCCTGGAAAGAGGTAATCAGTTGCAGGGCGGACATATATGTGTCCTTATAAATATTTTCAGGGTTTCTCTATGTTGTTGTTCTACGCCAATGTCAATGTAGCTAAAATGATGTACGCTTACGCATAGCAAACACAAAGTTGCTGGAAAAGCTCAGCAGGTTTGGCTGCATCTGAAGAGGAAAAAACAGAGTTAACATTTCAGGTCCAGTAACTCTTCCTCAGAATGTGCTGGCCCAGTGGTTAGCACCGCTGCCTGACACTGCTAGGAACCCAGGTTCAATTCCAGCCTTAGGTGACTGTGTGAAGTTTACACATTTTCTACGTGACTGTGTGTGTGTTTCCTCCAGGTGCTCCAGTTTCCTTCCACAGTCCAAAGATGTGCAGGCTGGGTAGATTGGCTGTGCTAAATTGCCCGTAGTGTCCAGGGATGTTTAGGTTAGCTGTGTTAGATTTGGGGAATGTAGTGTTAGGGGAATGGGTCTGGGTGAGATACACTTCGGAGGGGTGGACCTGTTGGGCTGAATGGCCACCTTCCACATTGTAGGGATTCTATGATGATGACCTGCTGAGCTTTTCTAGTAACTTTGTTTTCGTTGCTGATTTACAGCACCCGTAGCTCTTTTGGTTTGTATTACGTTTAGGCATAATTTAAGTCTGAAGTCTTACAAGAAGCCATCATGCATTCAGTTGTAATGTAACTATTTACTAAGCAACATGTAATAAACTCATTTGTCGTTCATCAAATTGAGCTGATCTTCTGTCGAAGAATTTGTCTGGGTATCCTTCCTCACTTTATCTTAGTAGCTAAGGCTGCGACTAATAGAAAGAAAGCTGGCACTGAAAGGCAAGGTAACAGTCTTGTGGTATTATCTCTGTACTCTTAATCCAGAGAGCCAGGCAATGTTTTGGAATCCTTGGTTCAAATCTGGCCACACAGATGATGGAATTTGAATTCAATAAAAATCTGAAAGTAAGAGTCTAATAATGACCATGAGTCTAATGATGACCCATTGTCCATTGTTGGAGAAATCCATCTGGTTCATTAATACCCTTTAGGGAAGGAAATTACCATCCTTACCTGTTCTACTCTACACGCGACCCACAGTAGTGTGTTGACTCTTACCTGTCCTCTGGCAATTAGGCATAGGTGATAAATGGGCACTCATCCTGTGAATGAACAGAAAAAAGCTACCCAAGGCACCTCAGTCACACCATTACAATACACTGGCACAAATACAGAAATTGCTGGAAAAACACAGCATCTGTGGAGTGAAAGCAGAGTCGACATTTTGGGTCCAGTGACTCTTCATCAATATGCCAGCAGCTCAGAGCTGTAGGAAAGAGATATAGTGCTTGCTGACATGGTGTAAAGATAACAGTCTCTCCCCCAATATCAGCAAAACGAAGGAGCTGCTCATTGACTTCATGGAGCAAGGTGGAGGGCATATCCCTGTCTACGTCAATGGTGCTGAGTTGGAGGTGGTCAAGAGCATCAAGTTTCTAGGAGTGACGATCACCAACAATCTGTCCTGGTCCGCTCACACTGATGCAATGGTCAAAAAAGCACAACAATGCCTCTACTTTCTCAGGAAATGAAGGAAATCCGGCCTGTCTGTAAAGACTGTTATCAATTTTCATAGGTGCACCAAAGAAAGCATTCTATCGATATGAATCATGACTTGGTATGGCAATTGTTCTGCCCAAGACCTTAAGAGACTACAGAGAGTCATGAACACAGCCCAGTCCATCACCCAAGACAACCTTCCATCCATTGACTTAACCTATACTTCCCGCTGCCTAGGGAAAGCAGCTAACTGAATCAGAGACCCCGCCCACCCTGGTTATAGTCTCTGCTAACCTCTTCTGTTGGGAAGAAGATACAAAAGCTTAAACACATGAACCAACAGATTCAAGAACAGCTTCTTCCCTGCGGTTATCAGGCTTCTGAATGGACCACTCAAATTTTAAAATTAATGTTGATCTCGCTCTTGGAACACCTTCTCTGTTGCTGTAACAATGTATTCTTTGCTCTGTTCTATTACTGTAATGTACTTTGTATGGTATGATCTACCTTGACTGCACACAAAACAAAACTTTTCACTGTACCTAGGTACATGTGACAATAATAAATCAAATTGGAATATGGTGAACAGCGGTGAAGATTTTGCCCATTATAACTGCATCAATGACTGGTACAGCTTTAAGAATTTTTTAAGGTCAACAAAAGTCACAGCAGGACAAGGAAAAAAAGGAAGAAACAATTCTACCCAGTGTATCTTTAAAGAGATAGTAGGAACTGCCGATGCTAGAGTCTGAGATAACAAGGTGTAGAGCTGGATGAACATAGCAGGCCAAGCAGCATCAGAGGAGCAGGAAAGCTGATGTTTTGGATCTGGACCCTTCTTCAGAAATTGGAGAGGCGAAGGGAGCGCTGAGATAAATAGAGAGGGGAGGCGGATAGTGGAGCGGATAGGTGGGAGAGAAGACGGACAGGTCGAGGAGGCGGGGATGAAGCTGGTAAAGGTGAATGTAGGTAGGAAGTGGGGGTCGGGCTTGGTCAGTGAGGTGGGAGGAGCGAATAGTTGGGAGGGAAGACGGACAGGTCAAGGAGGAAGGGACGTGAGGGAGGGCTGGTCTTGGGATGAGGTCGGAGTCGTGAGATTTTGAAGCTAGTAAAGTCCACCTTGGAACCATTGGGTTGTGGCCTTCCAAAGCGCAATATGAGGTGCTGTTCTTCCAGTTTCTGGGTATCTTTAAATATTTGGCAGCCAAAAGCACACTGGGCCTGTCAGGTTCTGTGAATGTAGCAAATGGCAGGTTAAAAACAAGCAGCAGTACTGCTAACTGTACTAGGCCTCCATGTAAAGTTTAGCACAGCTGGAAATACTGTCATATATAGAAAACGTTTAGAGTCGGCTCAGAGTAGCTCTACCAGACCTGCACAGGCAACGATTCAAATCACAAAATCCCAGGATACAGCAGTCGCTATCAAACTTCTATTGTGGTTTAAGTCCCTTAGTGGAAGGCCAAAAATGTTTTAAACTGTAGTTTGATTTACACCAGAAGCTAAGTGCTGATCTGAAGTCAAAGCTTCTTTTCAGTAATCCTGATCTTGTAAAAAAAGTATTTTAATCAATCTTTTGAGAGTTGCTGTGACACACCTCTGGAGCAGGCAGGACTTGAACTTAGGCTTCCTGGTTCAGAGGTAGGGACACTACCACCATGCCACAACAGCCCTTAAATGATGTAAGGTGAATGCACCTGAATTTCTCCATTTTGTAGCGCTGTAGAACATTTTCATAATTGATTACAATAGTTAATTCAATACTTAATACGAAATACTTAATTCAAATGTCACTGGGTTAATTGCAGAATTTGTAAGACAATCACATCCCAGTTGCAATGCAGTGGTTTTGTCCCTATCTCTCAGCCAGAAGCTGTGAGTTCAAGACCCAGTTCAGATCTTAGTGGCTACAGAATATCTGCACATAATGTGGTCACATTAGCAAGCTTAGCAAGCTGCAAATCCTTCAGATGTGCCCGTGGTAAATGGTCAGAACCTCTTGAGAACCCACAGATAGCACTGGCAAATCATTGCATTACCTTGCAAAGCATTACCAAAGATCTGCGCAAGTAACTCAAAGTCACAAATATTCTCTTCGAGTGTCATATCTGAGAGTGAAATTACTTGCATTTAGTTTCGCTGAATTTATTCTTATTCATTCACAGGAATGATGTCATGGCAGGTTAGACCAGTATTTATTGCCCATTTCTAATTTCACTGGTGAAGGTGGTGGTGAGCTACCTGCTTGAAATGCTGCAGTCTTTGGAGTACAGGGGCACCCACTGTGTTGTTAGTGGGTGCCATGTTGTCAACCCAGTGACAGCAAATGTGTGGTGATATAGTTCCACTTTGGATGGCGATATTGCAGGTTATGGTGTTCCTATGCTTCTAGTACCTTGTCATTTAGGGTGGTATACATTGTGAGTTAGGGAGGTGTTGCTGAATGAACCTTAGTGAATTGTTCCAGTGCATCTTGTAAATGGCACACACTGCTACATCAGTGGTAAACAGAAGCAAATTTTGAAGGTGATAGATGTGATGCCAATCTAGCAGGCTGTTTGGCTTGGTCTCAATCTCCTTGAGTGTTGTTGGAGTTCACTCATCTGGGCCAGTATAGGGTATTCCATCGTATCTCTGCCTTATGCCTTGCAGATGGTGGACAGGTACGAGGGAGACAGGAAGTGAGTTAGTCATTACAGAATTCCTAACCAATTGCTCTTGTAGTAATAGTATTTGTACGACCAATCCAGTTCAATTTCTGGTCAATGGGAACCCTGCAGGAGTCATATGCAACTGACATCTTGAATTTAGCCCTCAAATTATGAGTCTATCCACCATTCAATTTAGTTAAAGTGAGTGGCACATGTTAGAAAAGTGATTGCAAAAGTCCTTTCTTGGGCTAAGTGTTCATGACACCATTTTGATTTTTCTTCAGGTGAATTGCAGAGGAAATGATTAAAAGTGGTTGAGGTTAGTCAATTTTATCTGCAGCCTGTACAACTCATTGTGCACTGGGAAAAAGATATTACTAATGTGGTTAGGCATTTATCAACATTCATTTTTTTATTGTTAACTATTAAACTGTAACCGCATTTTTTTGCACGTAGCTTAATCTAGAGTTTGAAAGCAGTATTGGGGAATGGGGAGCAGTGTATTTCTTGGAATAGCTTTGTATCAAATATGCAAATACAAACACTGATGCTTAAAATCAGTCTGACGAAACCTAAAGAATCAATCAATGATTTGGTACTGTATAACGTGCAGGAAGATTTGCAAAGATTGCGCACGTCTTGAATTCAGCAGAGAGAGAGGAAAAATAGCATTGTCCTTAGTGAAGCATGCAAAGAGAAATAGTGTTGATGAATGGAAGGAAGAACTATTAAAAGCAAAACTGAAGAATGGCTTTATACACAATTTGAACAGAAATAATAATATTATGGCTATGAAAGATGACATTAACACTTAGGGAACACATTTCTAATAGATCACTTTTTTTCAAATTTGGAGATCAAAAATCATTTTGGCAGCTCAAAATTGAATTTGCTGTAGAAGAATTGGTAGAGCAGTGGAAAAACTATTTCATGGCTTGCCTTTCAGTCAATTTAATGGACATGCATGAATCTTTTTGCTAACAAACATAAGTGACAACTAAAAGGTTTTGGAAATAATGCATGAAGTGCTTAAGATTTTACTAATATTTTTGCAGTTGAAAAGCATGTTTAAAATTGGTACTGACTTTCTTAGCCCCACAATTTTTTCTTTCTTTTAACATTAGAGATCAAACTAAGCTCTAGTTCTGATTTGATATCATTGGGAACCATGTTATCAATTCTTGATGTCCTTAGAGAGAGTTAACATATTGCTGTATCTGTTTGAATTTGTGATACAATTCTAAGCTGAAGGCTGGGAGTAATGTTTCATTTCCTCACAAGGTAGGGAGACCTCCTTAAAATGTACAGATAGATATCTGGTATTGCTCATTCATCATAGAATCCCTACTGTGTGGAAATAGGCCCTTCAGCCCAACAAGTCGACACTGACCCTCAGAGCATCCCACCCAGGCCAATCCCCCTGTAACCCATCTAATCTACACATCCCTGAACACTACAGGGCAATTTAGCATGGCCAATCCACCTAACCTGCGCATCTTTGGACTGTGGACGGAAACCGGAGCACCCAGAGGAGACCCATGCAGACACAAGGAGAATGTGCAAACCTCACACAGACAAGCGCAAAAGGGTGGAATTGAATCCATGTCCCTGGCGTTGTGAGGCAGTAGTGCTAACCACTGAGCCAATGTACTACACAAACATTTCAGAAAATGTTGCCGGTGAAAATGTTATCTTTTGTGGGAATGTTGGCAAGGACTGCAAGGATACACTCCCATCTATCTCGATTACTGTTTCTCATTGACTCATAGGGATCTACAACACAGTAAAAGGCCCTTTGGTCCGTCTTGTCTGTCCCAGTCAAAAACAACCACCTAACTATTCTCATCCTATTTTCCAGTACGAGGCCCATTACCTTGTCACAAATGCACATCTAAACATGTCTTACATGCCTCTACTACCCGTACAGAAAGTTAGTTCCAGACTCCCATCACCCTTTGGGTGAAAATGTTTTTCTCCTCTAAACCTTCTGCCCTTACCTTATCCGTTAAACAATGGGCATATTAAATGATGAATTAGTGAAAAGCTGCTCTTAAATTCAAGTAATGCTAAATTTGTTTCGTATTGTTTCTCAAAGCTCTCCATCATTTCAAAAACATTTAACTTAAACAAATAGAGAGGCTTCATGGCAAGCTAGGTCAATTATTGTAATTGCAACTCTGGAGAGAATGAAATTCACTTTTCTTCAATTTATCATTAGAAATATTAATGTGGTCAGTCCATACAACCTGCATACTACAAGTAATTTAGCATGACCAATCACCCAACCTGCACATCTTTACTCTGCAAGGAAACCAGGGCACCCAGAGAAAAACTTACACAGACACTGGGAATATGCAAACTCTACACAGACAGTCGCCCAAGGCTGGAATCAAACCCAGATCCCTGCTACTGTAAGGCAGCAGGACTAAGCACTGTGCCAATTGAAACAGATCTGAGACAAGTGTGTGATCATGACATGAAGAAGTGCAGAAGAAAAAGGTTGTAGTGGAGAGCATTTCCAAAATGTATAACCTCGGGTAAGTCAAGAATTCGCTGCAGTACTACCGAGAGCGAGGGAACCTTACTCTAAGATAAAGACAATCCAGTGATGCAAGGGACTTAGAACAGAAGCAGCCTAGTAAGGCAATGTAGCTACTTTGTGTGCAAGTGTCACCTGGACACCCTAAAGAACCAAATGATTATAGAATCCTTTAGGGAACAACCAGCAAGCAAGAGGCTGTTGAAAAAGTACAATCCACAAATATAATTAATCAGCCTAAGGCATGATAAACCCAAATTTCTCTCAAACCAATTGCCACCATCAGCTCTTCCCTCCCTCACTAGCCTGCCTGTTCTTTGGAATGTTCTAATTCTATCCCTCCCTCACCCTCTCAGAATCCTCTCACCTTTTGCATTAAAACTTTATTATATGCAACCTCTCCCAAATCCCCACTTAGAAATATCACCTCAAATTTCTTTGTGAAGGATCTTCCCTCATTTATAACCATCAGCAACACCCAACTACTGAACTTATTAATTAATCTTTAAACTTTTGTTTATCGTGATACTTGTGAAAACTGTTGATAGGTTCAACCACTCACCAGCCTCTATCATTGATTCTCTGGTTAGTTATTGTCTTTGCCTCCAGTCCACAGGTTGCAAACAAGTGTGTACTTAGTAAACAAGCAGCTGACTCACCCATCATACTACACCGTTGGGGTTCCTGTTCCTCTATCAGATCAAAAATATCACCTGGTGTATTTTCTCCATTGCTAAATCACCTCATAATCACCTTTTCTCTATACTCAGACCCCAGCAGCACTGAGTTTAAAAAGACTTTTTTTCAATATTTTCTAATCAACCTGTTATTACATTCAGCTGGAATTTGAACACAGGCCTCCTGGCTAAGATATAAGGACACTATCACTCCACCACAAGAACCCTCAGTTTAAGAGATCGTTTTATGTATGTTTAAGTGATTCATAGACATACTGAGAACTGAATTCAGCTGTTTGCCCTTGTCTTGTTATTTAACAAAATATAACCTTTCCTTCGCCCTGATCCTGAGACCATTTCCAATTTTGCCCCTGATTCTCTCATTCGCACTCCAAAATCTTATCATCTGCATGATGACCTTAACTCCCTTGACCTCACTCCCATAAAACTGCTGAGTGCTCATATTTTTATTCCTGCTTTCATCCCTTTCTATCTCTTTAAACTCTTTGACCCATACAACCTTTCCAAATTCTCACTTCCTTTTAATCTGGGTCCTTGTATGTCCTTCATCCCTCCACCCCACTCGTGGTAGTTGAGCATTCCATCATTTAGGCATCATATTCTGACATTTTAACCCTAAATCCATCTTCCTCTCCACATCCAATCTTTCCTTTAAAACTCATCCCCTTGTTAAACCTCTTGTTGTATCCATCTTCCGTTACACAGCTTTCATGTTTTTGACTCTGTTTCTGTAATGGGCTCTGGACAATAGGACATGAGAAACATAACATAAATGCAAATTATTGTTGCAAAGGAAAAGTTTTGTAATCAAAACATAAAAGCTTTCTTTTGTTTGAGCTTAAGACTTGCAGAGAATGAAAGAAAGTGAAGGAATGGGATAGAGAGGAAACCGACTCCAACATCTAAATCTGATCATGCAATACCTGAAAATAAAGAATGTGAAAAGTGAAAATGTTTCATTGCCCAGTATTAATACCCTTTTGATGAATTAACAAATGTCTAAATTAAGGGTGAAGTTAAGATACTTGTTAAGTATTGCTGTGGTAGAGATGGAAGCAGCAGGAACTGCTGGCGTGATGTTGTGATAGTGGCAGTGATTAAGTTACTGCATATCGGGCTGTGTTAGCAATCTGACTGTGTGAAAGATAAACAGTTTGTTTTGGGCATATAGCAGAATATGGTAAATGGGCACGAGAAAGTCAGATTTATAAGGAAATGAGAGTACAGATGTGTGATTATAGAAAGAGAATTGATGCTGCTCCAGTGATAATGACATTTCAAAAATATCTCTGCTAACACAAACTCTTTTTAATGCACATGTCCTTGAAATTGCTACTTACAACATTAGTGAAGGCATGCTTAACATTTTTATATAATGGGTAAATATCTCCATCAAAGTAGTGGCTCAGAGAAAGAAGTATTTCTGAATTTACCTTTCACACCATTTAAGATATTCCCAGAATGCTTTGTTAGCAGTAAATTACTTTTGAAACGTAACCATTGTTTTGTAGGTAAATGCAGCGGATGAATTGCACACATCAGTGTCACACAGCCAACAATTTAATGAGTGTCTCATAAGCTTGTTCTTCTTTTGTTGTTGGTTGAATGAGACATATTAACCTGGACATGCTGAATTTTCTGCAAGTGGGGACATAACTTGAGGATTGCACCTCTGCCAAATGGTGCTCACTTGCTTTGAACTGAGTTTAGATCATACATCCAAAATCTGTAGTGAGGTGTGAACCAACATCTTCTGTTTAATGATCAGAATGGCACTGACTAAGCCTAATGACGCTAATCAATAATTATGAATATCATTTTATGCAACATTACAGAATAGCTTGATTTTGTTTTTCTGACCAATATGAAAGATGAAGGAAAAGTGAATAAGCTGTCATTGATGACCTTTGTACCCTCTGGATCCTCAACCTGCTAACATTTTGATATTTTTCTCATTCTGAGGTAGTTTGGCACCATCAAAAGAAATTCAGTTCCCGAAAGGTTAATGCAATTTTTCAGACGTTGTTGAATACAAGACTGAAAATGAAGGTCACAGAAGAAAGATTCAAAACACTACTCTCCTCGTCCAGATGCATTAAAAATGTTAGAAAATTGCTTCTTGCGAATTGCAGAATGCAAGAACAGGAACAATTAATAAAATGCTTCTAGCAAAAGGCCTGTAATGTTTAGTCCCTCATTGTCAAATTATAATCTGAACATTTTACTTCTTGCCCATGTTCTTTGCTTAGATAACAATAACCACTGCTCCCCATAAGTAATTTATTTTGTGAAACACTTTAAGATGTTTTGAAGTGATATTGTCCTAAATAAATGTAAGTATGGCTTGTGATGTATTTTTTTCACAAGTTGTCCTTGCAGATTCATCATTGTTCCATTCATGTCAGGCACTAGCTTCTCACATTTGTTGAGTTTAAAAGAATAATTATCATAGTCAAGAGCCAAGACTGTGTTCTTTATAGGCTTTAGAAGCATTAGGAAGCAATTTATACAATACAGTGGCTTAATGCTAAGTAGGGGTTTATGTTATGAGGTTATTTTTCAGATCAGCTGTGAATTCATGAAGATTTTAGCTTGCTTACAAGTATTTATTGAGTGACAAACAATATTGTATATAGGTTAGATACTGACAAGAAAAAAAAATAAAGCATCTATATATTCCACTTATATACTAATTAACATTATAGTGCAGAATACACTATGGATTAGTTAGATTTTATGGTATAGGAAACAGCCCGTGACCTTTATTATTTAATTAAATAAGTACATGAGTCTTCTGCAGTACATCATAGTCAGAATATTCCATAACAGCTTCAAGCAACATTCCATATGTCACATATATTGTGACTAATTAAATAATTACTTAACCAGCAACTAATTATAACCTTATTTTAATCAGTCACAATACTCCAAAAAAAATGACGCCCAAATACATCATACTTTCTTTCAGTCTACATGGCTGATAATTGCACCAAGATTTGAAGAGCTCCTGAGTGTCTTGTTATGGTATGGCAGACATATGCAGTCAAGCATAAAGCCTGTTAATTGGAGTCGAATTGCACCATACTCCATGAAGTGTTAGTCATAAAGTAACAGTGAGAGTGACCCAAGCTATATCTCAGGCTCAGCTTCCAGCTCACAGGAAGGATTCCAGCGTGGGGTCATTGGGAAACAGCAATGTAGCAACATCAACACTTTGGCAGGGGGCTGTAAGTTGAAATGTCACAAGTCACATTGAAGAATGAAAATTTTGCTTTGTGAATCACATGCGAACAAATAATTCGTTTATTCTCCTAACTATTATCTTTATTTCTTAGTTCACTACCTGAGAATGACGAGCACACAGAAGGTCACCTCAGGACATATTTTCCATTGTATGCTGGGAGCACCTATGTAAGAGTTACAGAAAACTGGTTAAATAGCAGTCAGAATTTCTTTGTCATTCTTAAAGCAAAATTGTGCATTGTCATTCTCTTTCTGTCTTCAGCCACCATGGTCTTTCACGGCATTAGAAACTATGGACGCCCATTGACTTGATCAATGATCATGCTTGGCAAAGTATTGCAGTGACTTGACATTGCCTTGTGCAGGATGGCTGAACAGGAACATGTCCTGCTGTTACTGCCAGGCATCAAATATTTTGATAGGATTTGTCATCTGTTTGGTCATATTATGAATGCACCTTCCATGGCCATCAAGGCCTGAAGTGGGTCTTGAACATAAAACATCTAGCCCAGAAGTAGGGACACTACCACTGTGCCAATTTACCTTTGTGCACCCATTAATGAGACAAAAAAAAATTGCTTGCTAAGCCACACCATCATCTTAACTTGGAGCTATGTCACAATTCCTTCATTCTAACTTTATTGGATGGAAATTCTGGACCTTCTTATCCACACTGTGTCTAGCTGCACCTATCATCTTTTGTGATTCAAGAAGGTGTTTGCCTTGACTTCTCAAGGTCAATTAGGGATTAGCAACAAATGCTCAAATCCCATGAAATGACTTATCAAGAGGAAGCAATTGTTCCTTACTGATAAAAATTGAAATGACAAGGAATCTCTGTTACCTTATGCCAAACTGGAGTCACTGTTGGACTTCAGAATGATCAACAGAGACTGGCAGAAGAATCTGGAATTCCTTTAGGGCTGTATTCATCCTGTCCACTTACATACAGGTATCTGCAAAGCAAACTGAACATCTCTAATTTAGCAGGTGCAGTGTCTTTAGCTATGAATAGAAAATATCTGGAAGAACCAGGTCAGTGCTGTCTAACCATAGTTACACTATGCTTCCTTAACTCCCATTCGTATCGAGTATTATGCATGTCAAGTATCATAGCCTATGTTGCATCTCATCAAGTTGGCTACTGATTTTTCAGAATGATGAGCACCTAGGATTTTACTCAACTGATTCTTCACACTTGCATATATTCTTTTCCCCCAAGGGGTTTGCAACTGACCACCACTACTTTTTACGGTTAAAGAGAGAGTGGACAGCATCCCTAACAGCAGAAAGCTCACCCACGAGAAATGTTCCAACTGTGCTTGTTGCCCTCCAGAAATGCCAAAGCATCAAATACTGGGAAAATCCAGTGGGAAACCCAAGTCTCAAAATAAAAGAGATAACAACATCTCCCTTTCTTGAAAAGAAGACATAGAAATAAAATCCTTTGTCCGATAACAAACTTGTCTTTACAATGTAAATTACAAAGACCTGAAAACAAAGAGAGAAGTGGATGCTGAGTTGTGGAGGGAAAGATCAGGGTAGGTTTGCACAATCATTTTAAAGAAGGAGACAGAGGACAAGCATGAAGTATTTAAAAAAATCTTCAGTTTATCTTTGCAGATTAATACATTGATGCGATTAAAGCTTTAGAAATACTTATACAACAATATCCGTGATATGTCTTGTGACGAAGCAGATTCATTAGGCAAGAGGTTATAATGCCATATACGTTTCTTTCACTGTATTTTTTTTTTAAATTGAAGCTATATTTAAAATTTGATGCAATCAAATCTTTTTTACATACTTTGGTCATCATTCAAGAATGCAGAGAGAGATACAGTGCAATTATTTGAGGGTCTGTACAATTGATAAATCATGCAAAGTGTTTCATACACCGTTTTAGGGATTACAGAAGCATTTAACATGGAAATGAAATATAATTAATTTAAGTTTTATTAAAATATTTAAAATTCAGAAAAATGCCCTCAATATTCTCTTGTAATTCCAATTCATGTTATTAAGCATTCAAGTTTATGTAAGGATAGTTTGCCAAACAGGATCAGAGGAGCATAATTTTCTCTGCTGTCCTGTTCAAGTCACACAAAGTTTAATCGTTGTCACAGGGTCATAATTCTGGAACTTCACACCTAACTCTACTCTGGCAGCACCTTCACAAAGAACTGCATCAGTTCAAGCAGATAACAACCTCTCACTAGTAGCTAGGGGTGGACAGTAAATGCTGGTTTTGCTAGCGATATGTTGCATTATACATAAAAACAGTGAAATGATTTTGCAGGGGAAAGCTCATTAGCTCAGTTGGCCTGCAAGCATGTGATTCAAAATAGGCCAACAGTGGGGGACTCCAGCTGGCATGGTGGCTCAGTGGGCAGTGCTGCTGCCTCACAGTGCTAGAAACCCAGATTCGATCCCACCTTGGGTGACGGCCTGTGTGGAGTTTGCACTTTCTCCACATGCCTGTGTGGTTTTCCTCTGGGTGCTCTGGTTTCTTCCCACAATCCAAAGATGTGCAGGTTAAGTGGATTTGCAATGCTAAGTTGCCCATAGTGTTTAGGGATGTGCAAGCTAGGTGGATTAGCCATGGAGAATTCAGGGATAGGGTAGGTTTGGGTGGAATGCTCTTTGGAGGTTAAGTGTGGACTCGATGAGCCAAATAGCTGGCTTCCACACTGTAGGGATTTTATGATTCTATGTGGCCTGCCTTCTCAAACTGTATAAACTGTGGTTTGGCATCTCTCAAATAATCGAGGCTTTTCTCTGATGTGAAAAATAAAGGAAAATGTTGAAATACAGAGCATTACCTGCAAAGACAAGAGTCATGTCAGTGTTTCAGGTAGGTTCCCTCCTTTATTTTAGATTTCCAGAAGTTTTATTTTCATTTTTATCTCCGACGTAATTTGCTCATTTACGTTTCTTGTCTTTTTTTTTATTTTCCCTTTGTGAATATTGATGACTAGGAAGGTATTGCCACTCTGCTAAGACAGAGTTGCAACTGATAATTTTGAAAGGAAATATATTAGGAAATTACTATATTAAAAAATAAGCTTCAAATGGATGGAAATTGAAACAAATAAGATCGAAAGGAAGCATTCATTTCTGGTAAATGGTAGGATGCGTTACTGGCCGTGTATCTAATTGCCACTAAATTAGAGTTAGATCTAGAGTGTTGTAATCTCAATTTCTTCCCCATACCCACTATTTATATAGTCTATCTCCAATTTAGTTCTCCATCAAGTAAAAATAAAATTAATTTATCTTCCCTACGACAAATTTTTGCTTCAGATCAACCAGTCAGTAATAATAATCACACTACTAGATAACATAGGTAAATAAATACTCTCCAAATTTTAAAAAAGGTAAAGATGTTGGTAACAGTCAGCTGTAATCATCTAGTAATATATTTTTTCCTGCTCTTTATACATTCCTTCAGATATCTTTGTGATACAACTTCAATTCATTAATCATCACAAGATGATGCAGGGAGAACTAAAATATACTTGGAATGAATACAAGAGGCGGACCTAATAAGTTTCTTTAACTCATTAATGTGTTAGACTGCCTACTTTATTAATAAGAGCATTGATGTTTGTAAAACAAAAATGCAATACAAGTTATCAGGAGAATTGGAAAGATCACCCAGAATAATATACAAAATATAGACCTATTAGACTTATCTCCATGGCTCACATATAGTCTCAGTTCCTTTGGTTTGCTTGCCGATATTTCCATCTGAAACCATCCATAATTTCTTCCTTTTATGCTAACATCTAGCGGTGTGGCTGCTTCTACAGAGCATAGCTAGCAGGGAATCCTCTACACATGAAATCACCTGCATGTCCTAGTGTATAAAACTTTAAGTGAGGCATTAATGAAATGCAAAGCTTTCTATAAGACCTGGGCAAGCCAGCCCATCAAATCATCTGAAATATTTATTCTGTCTGCTGAATAATTGATAGAAGCATCAACTCTCCTGGTCAATTGATTTATTAAGGACTATTTGGAATTAAACAGCTTAAAGATATTAGATTTAGCATTGACCTTGCCTTGTTAGCATATTCATTTACCTACAGGAGCCACATTAGATATTGTTAATACATGACGTACCAGTCATGGCCTAGATCTTCTGAAATTACATTACCAATGCTTTGTGCGCTGCAGAACAGCCGATTTGATTGAGTGCTTCGTTTGTTATAATTAGATTTAGGCTGAAAGAGCCCTAATTTTTATGCTCTGCGTGATAAACCAGAAATGTCATCACCGTGGTATTAATTTGTGGACACACAGCACTTGGGGACAGAGGGATTTTCTTATTTTATTATTATTGAAGACTCGACAGTGAGCTAAACCGACAGAGCTAACGTATTGTAAACTTCAATGACATTTCTTTGTAAAGGTGCTACCAGCTTAATATAGAGTTTGTTTGATGTTTTGTCATCTTAATGAAATTCCATTTAACACTTTGATAACCTGCTTTTAGTGCTTTATACCATGAACTACCATTACTATAATAACTGATGTGAAAGGACAAGCTGTCATTTGCAAATACACAAGGCCTCATCGAACATTTAATTAATTAATATTTTAAAGAAATGGAAATGCTATTAATCAGAAGCAATGCACGCTTAGTGGATAACTGTTGAATTTAGGCGTGTTCTATTTGTGATCTGAAAGCAAGAAAAATTCTAGTTTGTCATTCTTGAGCATACATACAATGTCAGGTATGTGGGATAATGTTGTTAGATAGCCATGCACTGACATGTCATGAGCAACATCAACAAATTACATTTAAATAACACCCAAATCATACAGTGCTTCACAGGAGCATATCAAACAAAATTTGACATCAGAGTCAATACAGAGTGGAGCTGGACGAACACAACAGGTCAGGCAGCATCTTAAGAGCAGGAAAGTGGATGTTTCAGGTTGGGACCCTTCAGCAGGACTCATGACAACTTTCCTGCTCCTCTGATGCTGATCTGCTGCATTCCTCCAGCTCCACACTGTATTGGCTCTGACTCCAGCACCAGCAGTTCTTGCTATCTCCAAAATTTGACATCAAGCAACTTGTGGAAATTTTCAGGACAGATGAGCATAAGCTTGGTCAGTTAGGAAGATGTAATGGAGTACCTTCAAGGATGAGAGCTAGGTAGTGGGATTTAGGAAACAAATCATACTATTAACTTGCTAAAAGTTTATCGAAATCTTCAGATTGAAAAGTTCAAATATTACATCCATCAGATTCAGGAAAAGGAAAGGATAAGTTAATTATCCTTTAAATATACATTTTATTAAGTGGTTTTTTTCATTTGAACTCTACGTTTGAAAGCAAAGAACATTCTTTATTGCACTTTATGGGAGAAAATTACAGATAGGAAACAGTGGACAACAGATGAAACATTAGGAGATAGTAAGAACTGCCAATTCTGGAGTCAGAGGTAATGTAGTGTGGAGCTGGAGGAGCACAGCAGGCCAGGCAGCATCAGAGGAGCAGGAAAGTTGATGTTTCTGGTCGTTTCTGAGGAAGGGTGCCGACCCGAAACATCAGCTTTCCTGTTTTTCTGATGCTGTCTGGCCGGCTGTGTTCCTCCAGCTCCACACTAGATAGAACATTAGTGCCTCTTTATGTGTGGTTCAGTTCTATAAAGGAAATTGCTGTCATTCACTTCAGGAGCAGGAGTGGACCATTCAGCCCCTCAAGCCTGCTTCATCATTCAATAACGTCATGATTGATCAGATTGTGGCCTCAGCTCCACTATCCTGCCTACACAACCAATATCCTTTGACTACCCTGTTATTCAAAACAAGTGAATTTCACCTGTGGTAACAAGGTGTGGAGCTGGATGAACACAGCAGGCCAAGCAGCATCACAGGAGCAGGAAAGCTTGACGTTTCGGGCCTAGACCCTTCATCAGAAATTGGGGAGGGGAAGAGGGTTCTGAAATAAATAGGGAGAGAGGGGGAGGC